>JABVXS010000730.1:0-24285 GCA_013365335.1 Madathamugadia hiepei
TTTCCTCATTGTCCAGCTTTCACAACCATAGGTGACAACAGAAAAGATAAGACTGTTTATAAGCCCGATTTTTGTAGGCAAAGAAATCATCTTAGATTTGAACACTTTGACCAATGATTTTATTGTCGCCTTGCCCATTGCAATTCTCATCCAGATTTCTGCTGTTGGCTTAGCCTCATTACTTATCTATCATATTATATTATATTACATTATTACCACAATAATATATTATATTCCGAAAAAATCGGAGAAAATAAAAATTACAATCAAAAGTTATAAGCTGAAGAATATGTGTGAAAAAATTATAATTTATGCGTGAAAATTTTTGATCGAAAGATAATATCTGTTGCTCAACAAAAAAAGAAATATACAGAACAATAATATACAACTTACAACAACAGCATACAGGCTGAAATATTCAGTTGTTAACTTTAATGGGGACGTGTTGAACATTACGAGAACATCATTTTTTTGCCAATTATCTCCCACGAAAGTGAAACGCTTTAAATGTACGACCTGCAATTTACTTAAAAATACAAAATATGTATATTAGTTAAAACTGTTAAACTCTTCAAATAACAATGATTTTATAACTGAATGTATAACACTAGTTAATGAATATGGATAGACTGAAAATACATTAAGAGTATTGTTAAGAAACTCCTATTAAAATTCTTACGAATTCAAAAAAGTCATAAAAAAAAGGACCAAAACTTGAGGTAGCTTCCACAGAGACGTTCTACGAGTAGTAGCCTGCAAAGAATCACAGTCAGGACACCGCCATTTGCACGAACCATCAAGTTCCTATAAAATGTGAAGCAATTAAAAATGTATATTTCAAATGACAAAAATCCAATTTTGAACCTTATATTTCATTACGCGCTAGAATTTCTACGTAAAACGAACCACATCTTGAAAATGATTTCGTATACAATCTTCAACTGTCGAATTCTTATTCGGCACTTCCACTGACAACTGGGCCAACTCTTCGAATGTAAGACTTTGCCTTTTGCACTTATTGCATTGTAAAATTGATACTGTTTGACACTAAGGGCATTTATTTGAGTTATTAAAACGTTTTGAGTTCATCTAATGAATAAGTGCTAGTTATTAACCCTTAAAGCTAATAGAGGACGAGACGTGATCACCGTCTTACAGAATAGAAGGAACCTTTCATGATTTTCTGAACAAAAAATGGTGGAAAGTTTTTTTAGAGCATAAAGTATTGGTAACAGATATACTATCAGATAAAACAAAAAAAAATTTAGAACGAGGATACATGGATGTCACAATCGCATTACTGAAATAAAAACTAAGAACGGTGCCAAACTCGATGATTCTTCAGTCAAACAGAAAAAAAAAAATGACTGACATTAAAGATTTCACTGATTGGTGAACATGCAAACTTCCTCAATTTTTCATTATAATCAGCTGCTTCTGCTTTCAAATCTGCTCCAGTATAATTCTGTTCAAATGTTATGCGTTTTGCCACCTATAAAAAATAAAGTGATCACACTTCAAGCATTGTTGCAAAGCTCTATTACACAAAACCAATAAAAAGATCAGTGAAAATTACCCTATTCGTATCTTCATGCAGTGCATCAAGTAAATAAATCTGAAATTCCTGTGCATCATGTTGTTGACCGTCAGCCAAAGAAGCATTCACCTCAGAAGCAAATGTTTCCTAAATAATTTCATGAAATGCAACGGAATAAGAGGAACAATGAATGATTTATTTGTTTTTGTGTTTAAATGAAAACTAGTTAAAAATACAAGAAACTGCTGAGGACGAAGAGTCTTGAACAATCCACTCCAAATAGAATCCATCAGTGCCGAAAATACTGACGATATGACACCCATTGATCCCATTCTGTTGGTCCTTAAAAAAATTCTCACTTTTTTTTTTTAGACATCAAGGCACTAACGGAGTAAAGGTATTTCCCAAATTATATAATAACTGAAGAGAACAAACTGTTGGTTATTAAAGAATGCCTGTTGACAAATTTCGGAAATTCGTTTTTGGTGAAAACACGTCGCAGTGGAATTGTATTGAACAGAGTTTGTAGCACGGAGTTCATGAAACAGGTGTTTCCCAAATTATACAAACCAGTGTATCCGGGATTCTGAATATCAAAAAGTCAAGGATATGTAGAAAACTGTACTTAAAAAAAAAGCCAAAATTCATGAAATAAAGTGCAATGACATGAATGTTACACAGCTTCGAGGAACCGCAGAGCGATTGAGAATGTTCATCATAGATTCATATAAATGTAAAAGCTGGTGTGAACCATCACTGAAAAGATTCAAGTTCATTTCCGCGACCATATTTCATTATTCTACAGAATTTCATAATTTAATCCGATGAACGAAGAAACCAATACTTCCTAATGAAAAATGGATTGCTGACAAACGAATCGTCCTACATTAGCTTGCTTCACTAAGGTCAATATAAACAAACATCTATGCACCTGGAAAGTGACTGCGGTTTCAGCAGCCTGTCTGGTATCACTGGAGTGTGCACTGAAGGTCGTATCAAGCTAAAATAATATTAAAGGGTAAATATTACAGATCAACAAACTTTTGCGAGCAAAAAAAGTTGACTAACTTTGCATCGCATAATTTTGCACCACCAAACAATGTTGAATTCGATTTAAGTGGAAAGGATTTCTCGGAAGAAGCTTTTTCTTTATGGAAAGGAAACTGAAATTATGCAGAAAAGTAATCAAAAAATCAAGATCGAAACTATTTCAGTAAAGCAAGTGATGAATAGAGGTTCTGGGTAAGAGCTATCAGTACAGAATTTAACAGGAAGATGAACTTGATAAAGGTTCATTTATATATTAAGAGTTGTGGAATTCACTAGAATGTACTATTGGGGAAAATGAACATTTATCTTTTCATTTCATTTTCATACAATATATTTAATACAAACCTCCAAATGGGGTTTTTTACTCCGATCAACTACAGGAATCTGATCCGACTGAAGTACAGGAACAACGTGAGAATTAGAGTTTTCAATTGCATTTTGGCAGATTACAGAAACTGCAGATTCCGCTACGTTTGAGTAACTTATAGCAGCTGTTTCATTTGCTGCACCAGCAGCATCTATCCTAACGTCAAGTAAACCATTTCTTGGTAATAGTGCTGAGCTCATAGATGATATTGAAGATTTGTTAGAAATGTCTGCAATAACATAAATTTTTTTTTTTTACTTTGCCAATAGGGTATTCACCAAAAGGATTGCAGTAGTGTTAACAAAATATCAATAAAAGGAAGAAAACATCCTCAGATTAAAGGCGTGTTTCCAAGTTTTCGCATGCAAAATATCAACTTCCAATTTGCAATAGATTCTCTAAATCGTCGAAAATTTGAAGAATACCAGCAGATTCTAATAACATCGAGGAGTAAGCCGAAGATTGTCCCACATGATGTACGAGACTGTCAGAAACACTGGAATGAGGTAACGAAAGTCCACTCACTTTAGGATAAATCACTGGCAATAACTGAGGATATTCTAACGAATCAATTCCAAAATCTGCAAAACACGACGTATTCAAGATATACTCAGCAAGCTAAGAATTCAGGTGACAAAGTGAAACCTTTTTTGTATTCAGCAACAGCTCTCGCAAATTCAGTACGATTTGCAATATCCACAAATTTCCTGCTCATAGCAGATTTCGTAGATGTATGCATTGGATAATACAAACGCCAATTTTCAAAACCACCTCTCAAGAATTTAGGTAGATTCCTCAGTCGAAAATTACTATTATACTGCAATATTAGCACAATTACTTTGTAACTCGAAATTAGAAAATTTTGAAAAATTCTGCAACGCATAACTTTCAAACTTATTTGTATCGAAACAATACTAAGAATTCAAATATCGCTTTCACCAATTACTAGTTCGCACTAGCATATCCGAATATAGTAGAAAATTCTTTCAAATTACAATTCCTCCCGCACCATTTCTTCGATCTTAGCTAATAATTTAAGGAGAAACAGAGCTGAAGCAAGAAAAACTAAAACCATTGATAATGCTTTATACAGTATTTGTTCTTTCGATCCAACAATCATTTCTTTCTCCTGCTCTGGAGCTTCCTCACTTCCCATAAGTACTACCATGTCGACATCTGCCATATGCTGAAGAATAGCTCTTTGACTAATCTCGGCCGAACGAATCAACGAAGAACCGATGCAACTATAACGTGAAGCGTTGCAATAGAAAATGAATAGTACATATTGCAACAAAATTGAAAAATTTAACTAAAAGTTATGCAAATAAAGCAGTGTAGTAATACCTATTTCCTATCTTGCCAAAATTAGGCATAGGTAATAAAATTACCTTTTCCCTGAATACTAGAGTTAGTTACAACATTTTCCTTTTTACGGTGAGTGCAACCAACACAATATCATTAATATCGACGATGATGCTGATGGAAATCAACATAAATAGCAGGAAAGATTATTTAAGATGGTACTGATCCCGTAAAGTAAGCTGATTGGTCAACCAATATGAATTAATGTTAAAACAAAATAATTTAGGATTTTCATTCAACTTATCAAAAGAAATTTAATAAGAATAAATAAATGTTTATGAACTGACCCAGGAACAATTGCATCAGCAGGAACTTGGGCAATCAATAACTGCCCAGTATTTGCATATTGAATGACATCTGTCTGATCATTTCGATAATCGATGATAAGAACTCGGTGTTTACAAGCAACATAACGCACCAGGTCACGTGGATCAATTACCATCGAATTGTCTTAAAAACCTCGAATTGTCATACATACAGCAAATTTCAGTCAAATAATATGCAATGAAATATCTTGGAACACCAAAAAAAAATGAACCAAAATTAATTTAACTGGTGGAAATATAAGACCTTATAAGCAATCAAAATTTTACCCGTGGAATAATCTTTCTTTTCTGCTTCGTCACGTTGAAAAACTGATAAATGTTGTTCAACACAAGTTTTTTCAGCCTTCTTCAACTCGTATCGCTTATTCAAGCTCTCTTCCAATTCTTTCAGATAAGCAATACATTGGTCAAACAAATAATAAAAACGACGACCATCCTAAAAGCATAGATTTGCTGATAAGAACTTAAGTGTTTTTTCAAGCGCATACTTATCACTCTACTGTTACCGCAGAATTTTTGAATTCTTGAAAATCGCTCATGCCAATAATTATTTTGGAAATAATGCCCATTCGTGTGAATAGTTTGTATGCATCTTCCTCGTCTCCCTCCTGCATTTTCAGCTTTGCTTCGTCGAAAACTCGTTCTGCATGATCGAATGCTCTATAACAGGTCTCACACCAATCGCAATGTTTCAGGAGCAAATATAATAAATTAATAAATATAAAAAACTGATATGCAAAAGCTCTACTTGTTGCAAACAAGTCGTGAAATGGCCCGCTCCCACTTCTGTTTATGAGTTGAATCGCACCACGACTTCAAATGTTCCAAGGTACTGAAACGTAAATCGGAGAGACGAATTACTGAAGGACGGTTCAGAACCATACTGTAAACAAAACATCTACAGTTTCTTGGAATATGCATGCCAACAAACAGCTATAATGAGTACAAATGGCTATACAAGTGGAACATATACAAACAGTCATACCGCCGAAGCTCAAAATACCCACCATGCATAGGGTAATGACTGAGTGCTTCACTCACTCACATCACTGTTGAGCCATAATTGTGCACAACACACTATCCTCTGACTAAGAGTAACCCTTTCTTTTAATCGAAATGCTTATGCCATATTCAAACCACTTGTAAAAAGTTATCATTGTTGCATACAAAGAATCTGAGTCTCAAGCCGCAATCGAGCCTCGTTTGTCACAAGTTGTCTTGCTGGCAAGCGTGGTGCTCGGAGACACGCATTAATTGGCGCCATCTTCGCTTGAACAAGATAGCTGGTACGTTGCTGCTGGCCATCAATGGTTTTGTTATGGTTGTGGTCTCAGTTTTTTTCCTGTGATACGGTTAGCTTTGCGTGGTCTGCCATAGATGACAGCGCGATGGTCTGTTCAAATCGCTATGTTGGCGAGGTAGTGGCGAGTCTTTAGTGGACTTTGTGTTGATTCACACATTTTATAATCTCATAATAGGCATAACTCTGGACTACCTTATCACATGTTCAACTTAATGCACAAATTATCACAAACCGATAAGGGAGTGTTTTTCACTTGAGAGATTTGTGGGTGTGAAGAGCCTGAGGACACTGTTGAAATGAAGGCTACCTTTTGTCAAACATGACAGTGCACCGAATATCAGAATCTCGGGATGGAATAAATCGATGTACTAATGAGTGTTTCGGTATTGCTTCTGGTAGAATGTATACTTTATAAATAATTTCAAAATTTGCATATTTATATATAAGTTCTAACCCATAAGTGCATCTAGAGTGTATATCAACGGTAGAACTTTTCTTCTCCCATTACTTGCTGCTTGCACTCTGTGTTCCGCTTCCTTAGTTTCAAAAGGTGGTAATGTTGCTTTGACGTCATTTTGAAGGTTTGTAATATTTTCAAATTTCTTCAATTTCAGCTCCGTATAACATGTCCATAGCGAAGTCTGAGCTTACCAAGCAGGAATCTACCAACAATATTAAGGGTCTGCTGGAAGCAACTGAAAAGACGCCTCAGGCCAACGATTACGGAGATGAGACGAGTTATGTGGAGGTGATTTTTCAGTGGATGTTTAGCCACCAATACATATCATGGAAACTTTAAAAAAAGACAATCTCTTCGCAGCAATATTGTAGACTGTAAGAATGAATATCATTTTGTGCTGTTGAAAAAACTGATTGTGATCAAGACCAGTCTTTCTAAAGGACAATTTTTTCAAGTATGAAACGAAGTGGTTGAAGTAGTAGTAGTTTAATAAAGGAGGAATGATTCAGAACAAAGTAAGTCAGTGGACTGTTTGAACAAAATAAGTCAGATGATTGAAATTAACACAAACACAAAAACGGCTAAGGTTCACGAGGTTTTATTGAAGTACATATTTTGTAGCGAGTTGATATACCTGAGAATATTGTCTTATCGTTAGGGGAGTTCATTGCTGAGTAGTTTTGAAGAAAATTTACTTCAGCTTTTCATGATTAAAATTAACACAAACACTGGCAAGAAGATAACATTTGGAACCAGCTCAATTTTTACTTCCAACTGAAGTGATGGGGCAATTCTTTTGAATATGGTCTAATCGCCATAGTTTTTCTGTAAAAATAGAGTTCTGCATCTCGTGCATTGAAGGATGATTTTGTTTTTCAGCGATCTGATCCTCAAAATCTGTCAGTAGCTTCAGAATCACTCACGCGTCACCCCTTGCAGTGCCGATGGGCACTTTGGTATTTAAAAGCGGATCGAAACAAAGACTGGGAGGATTGCTTAAAACAAGTGGCCGTTTTCGACACTGTTGAAGACTTTTGGGCGTGAGTTAATTTTCAAGTTTTTGTTTTTTTTGTTGGCGTCACCTCTGTTCATTTTTCATTTGTTCAACCGATTTGCGTTTATTTTGATACCAGAACAACTGTAAACTCCGCCTATATCTATTTTTGTTTCATATTTTCATTTGAATAACTTTTCGCCTCGTGACTATGATCGATCTTGGTTACCGGAAGTTTCAAGTTGAAATCATAGCGTAGTGAGGCTATATTTGGGTACAGATTTCCGATCTCTGTCTTTTTGTCATGTTTATAAAAAAAAAAAACATTTTATTTCAGCTTGTACAATCACATTCAAACTGCTTCGGGTTTGAATTGGGGAAGTGATTACTATTTGTTTAAAGAGGGTATTAAACCGATGTGGGAAGACGAAAATAATGTGAAAGGTGGTCGATGGCTTGTTGTTGTCGACAAGCAAAAACGTGCACAATTGTTGGACCATTACTGGCTTGAGCTATTGATGGCAATAATTGGAGAACAGTTTGAAGAACATGGGGAACATATTTGTGGTGCAGTAGTAAATGTTCGACAGAAGGGTGATAAGGTCAGGAAATCCATTCCCGGCTCTATACCATTCCAATTACTGACAAAGCGTCAAACTCTTAAATTAGACAAAAAAAGCTTACTTTATTTCTGCCTACTCAGGTTTCCTTATGGACACGAGACTCACTGAGGGATGATGTGAACCTACGTATTGGACAAATTTTGAAAGCGAAACTTGAAATCCCCGACTTAGAACCGATTCGCTATGAAGTTCATAAGGTAAACATTTCCTTCTGAACGTGGTGAAAGTTGGTGGTTTTCCTGCTTAGTGCTACCAGCTGTGAAAATCGAAGTATATCTATTTTTCTCCTCGTGACTGCAATTAGTTTGATTGCAACTACAACGGTTGTTTGGTTAAAGCATTCATATAGAATTTGGGTGATGATACAGTGCTGATTTGCCAATGTATTTTATTAACATTTTTGGTTCAGGACTCGTCGGTACGTACAGGTTCGATGGTGAAGCCCCGCATTGTCATTCCAATGAAAGAAACGAGGTAAATAGTAACACTTATATTTGTACACATATATGTATCTTCTTACCGACATTGATGCTTTAGTGTGCTTCATTTGGTGTTCTTGTGCTCTTTTTGTATTTGGATGTAGTTTTTATCTGCGTTTTATTAGTTGCTAGAAAATTCTTTAGCAAGTTTTCTTTTTATTGCACTCAAATCATTTGGCAATGCTCTATCCTAGGTGAAGGCATACCATCATAAATTATCGTTATTATAATTGGTTATCATACATATGACATATATTTGTATATATATAGGGGGGGGAGGGGGTTGGCTTTTCCTTTTAGCATATTTCTGTGTAAGGGTTGAGCAGAAATGCGAAGTGCAAGTGCATTTTCTCGGGCACAGTTGAGTGTCGGAACCCTTTCGGGTTTGAAACTCCAAGATAATGTGCTTACAGCCTTTCACGACTTGGCATCTTTTTCTAATTTCCGTTTCCAATTACATTTCCATAGCTGTTTCATGCTCAGAGGTAAGGCACACTGGAAAAAACTAGAATGAGATTTAGTACGTTTGATATATTACCCATTGGTATCCTTGGTTGGATAAAAGTGTTGGTTTTTTCGGAGCAGGAGAGCACTGTCAAACATATTGTTGTTTCAAGAAATTTGATATGCAGCACATGAAATCAAAATAATAGAAACTTCGGAGATTTCCTAAGAGGTGACTTGAAAAACGATATCGGTAGTATATTCCACTGTCGTTACAGAAATAAATTACGGCGAAGTGATCCACTTTGTCGTCAGCTGTCAGCAAATAAATTCAGGTTTTGATGCCAGCTGAGTTTCTCGATGACTCATCTCTTCTAACTCGAGCTCCTGGAAAATCTCATTACCTGTGGAATTCGGAATGTTGAAATAAAACACTGAGACATCTGGAGGGAATTACGCAACTCAGCCCAATTTTACTATTTATTCTCTAACAAATCATTTATAATGTGCTGGAAATTCTAAGGGTTTGGAATTAGTAGTCAGCACAACTCTTGGTCTGAAAGGATAATGCACAGATGTTTTTTGGAACCGATTTATAAATTAAATTGAAGGGAAAACCTTTTCTGCATCCTTCTCAAACTGCTCATATTGCTCTCCGTGCATTTTCATCAACTGTTCCTCATGTTTCCGAGCCCTCAAACAATAACATTTTACAATTAAACTGATTTTGTTGAATAACGACTTAAATCAAAGCATAATAATTAAAAAGAATTACTTACTTTATAGCCAGCCTTTTTCGCTCTTCGCAGAACATCTTCAAATTTTTTTCATTCATTTCTTTTATTCGCCGATCCTTTTCTGCTTTTGTTTTAATGTTTTTATCCTTTTGAAAAAAAAAAATTAAAAGTTAAGTTAAACATGCTCTACAGAAACCAATAGCATGAAACGAAAGTTGACAAGTCAAATGTCTAAAGTGAAGGGAATGGAGTACCTGCTGTATAGCGCGAGCATCGTCCATATTCTTTTTTGTTTGGGCTTGCCTCAAATCTTTGTTTTCAGCTTCCAGCCTCACCTTCAACATATTCATTTGCTGTTTTTGAGCATCCTGATGGAGTTTCCTAAAAGATGCACTTCCGTAAAAATGAACGGCATGTATCACGCACACAGCAATAAAAATATCTGATAGGACGGACGACCACTAGAATACCGATCAACCCTAAAATGTTTTTTGTGCATGACGCACTTAAAACTTGCAATGGATACAAACTTTAGATATCAAGTGTCAAATTGTTTCATTTAATACAATGTCTTATGATTTCGGGGGCATGATCTCCATTATTGCAAACCGCAAACTTTCTATCACATGCCGCGATAAAGTATTGAGGTCGGCTTCTGCAAGAAGGTAAGCTATTAATCACCCTAGAAATTTGAATTCTTCTTTTATTTGTGATCGCCTTAAATCATGACACTCTCGTTCATGCCTTCGCATCATGGCTGACCATTCCTCAGTTTGAGACAATACTAACGATTTCATCTGAAATACAAACTGGCCGCACGTTGTGACAAAAGAATTTATTTGTAAGAAAAATTTCAGATCAGATTTGAATATGCTGTAATTCCATATAGAGGTTCCCAAGGCCCATTCGAAGAATCAGATATATAACAGAAAAAAACTCACGCTCTCCTCTGATTGAATATTTCGTGTAAACTTAAAAGACTATTATTTCATATGAAAAACAAGCAGGACGAAGAAGAAATGACATAAGAAAGACAACACACTTTATAACTGTTAGTTATGTCAAAGCGTCGCGGAACTGACTCTGATTTCATACACGACAATGATTGATGTCGCTGACTCTCTGAACTGTTTATCACTGTTCGCCACTTGGACTGCTTGCAACTGTCACAAATCAATTTTTCGACAGTCATTTGCTATAACTGGTAAAATGCATTAGCAAAAAGAGCAATGTAAAATTCAGCAGAAGTATTCAAGTCTTACGGAAAATTTCACGTTTCAAGCAATACTTAACACACGAAACTGTACAAAGAAAATATAAAGATCCACAGTATTCAACATGAATAAGCTAATACTGACACGCGCATTTTCATCTGTTCAAAGAATTACAATGATTTGTTCTTGTAGAAATGAAACGCACTGTGAGAGTATAGAGTAATTAAGTGGGAGAAGGTGCACACATTTTACTCCCGACATGGTAACTCCCACTCCTGAGGCTCGGAAAACACGCATACGAAATTTCAATGGATCACACTTATTTCAGTACATTCACTAGTCAAAAGGTATTTAATTCGAAGGATATTACTCAATGTTAAGATATTAATAAATAAAAAGAAAACAATCCGTTTAACAAGCAATTCATATAAGCAGACAGTCACCTGCTGCTTCTGAACTAATCCTCTCTGTTTATGATGTCGCTTCTTCAATTCGTTCATATCCTTCTGAAATTTCCGAATCAATTTTAGGAAAGATTTTTCTTTCCTTAAATCGCTAATATTGATCGCTTCCATCTGAAAGCAGTCTAATTATTCTTCAATGGACACTGTGAGTGATGCTCTTGAAAATACGTGATTTCCACTCTGTTCAACTAGCATTCTGTCAGAATCACGAAAGGGAAATCATTTGTAACCTCAAATACTCCCAGGCTTGGATATCCCACGGCAAATATTTAAATAAATTACAGCAACATTCAATTCAGAACCAAATGAATCTAAAAACTTTAATTATTTTAGTGATGAAGCCACTGAAAAAATGCAGCTTGAATTCTAAACATTACTGATACAAAACTTTCTTCTTGAAGTACACAAAACAGGGAAGACAATCGTACAAACTTCAGCTTTTTAACATCTATTAAGAAGTCAGTGGTGAACCAGCGATGTACCCGCTACATGAATCACCACTTCTTTGCTACAAAACAACCAGATGAAAAGACGCTGACAGTAAAAAAAATTTCGCTATGCGACAAAATACATCCGCAAAAAGCAACAACCGTAACGTCTGATTCATTACGAAATTCAAACGCCGTGTTCCCAAAAACAGCCGAAACTTTCCCATTCTTACAACGATGAAACCTTATTACGTCGAAATTTCCTCAGAAGATTATCAATATGTAACGATCCGAGTTTCAGCGACTTTGTTATTTTGCTGCTGATATAATTTTCCAAAATTACATGTGAAACAAGAATGGGAAAGTTTCGGCTGTTTTTGGGAACACAGCGTTTGAATTTCGTAATGAATCAGAAGTTACGGTTTTGCTTTTTGCGGATGTATTTTGTCGCAGCGAAATGGAATCCTCTAATTCTGATCGATTAGTTCTCTAACAAGACAAGTACCAACTACCTTCTGCTTGCTATCAGAAGCTTCTATGTTCGAACGAGCTGAATCTTTCAACAATACCGTTGACTTCAGTGAGCTGAAACATCGCAAATTTATACAATGCATTCAGTTATTCAAGGTTTAAGTGCCAAGGGAACTAATTTTGTAAACAAAAATATAAAGTTAAAAAAAAATCCAATTATACTTTCCCAAATAACAAAGGATGTCTCTCAAACTCGCAAGCAAAGTGCAACTAACTGGTCTTGATACTTTTTGAGCTCGCTCTTTATTGATTTCAGTTTATTTCTTAGTCGTTTCTGTAAAAGCATAACGTCAGGATGATTTCCCCTCAAATGGTATCAAGATTTAGCACTAACTCGCAGTTTTGATCAAATAGACCTCCATTTATTCGTAGCATATTTTTGTTAGATTGCATTTTCAGCGAACTCGATGTCACTTCCACTATATCCGACTCTTCAACACCCATATTATATAAAGCCTCTCTTCGCTTCTCCTGTGCCGAAACATATGCACGTGGATCTGCCAATGCATTTACTAGGCCTGCAAAATTCATAACTTACAAATCAAATAACGTCGTATTAGGTAGCATGCATGACTTCAAATCAATGAAGTTGTAATATATATGAAACTATTGTCAATAAAAAATTTTGCAAATTAATTTGGTTTATATTTCTGCTATTTCATATGCTGCTCTACCAATAT
This sequence comes from Madathamugadia hiepei, assembly GCA_013365335.1. Taxonomy (NCBI): domain Eukaryota; kingdom Metazoa; phylum Nematoda; class Chromadorea; order Rhabditida; family Onchocercidae; genus Madathamugadia; species Madathamugadia hiepei. Next base: position 13,000 of record JABVXS010000730.1, read on the forward strand.
ATATATAAGAGCTCATAAAAACGTACCACTGAGTTCATCGGGAACATAAGTCTTGATAACAATTCGAACAAAAAGACATGGCAGTACCATGGGCATGTTCGATTCTGTGCGAAGCGTTATATGTCGGTAACCAGCTTGCAAACCATCTAAAGGCAGTATTCTTTGTCCAAGTTGCTTTCCATTTTCGTCATAAACAGCGAGACGTAAAAGCGCTAGTTCCGGCAAAACGATCTAAGAACAAGCAAAAAGAAATGAATTCGATCTTTTTATTATACGCTTGACATCAGTTGCAAATTGAAAACCAAAAACATTTTCAACTTTTCACTGATTCCAATTTGCAAAATAACCTTTCTGAAAACAAAGGGATCGTTATTGTACACAGGATTCAATCCATTAGCAGGTACGATACGTGTTCGATGTTCTTTTCGTATCGTATCTGTCGGAAGACCATACATTTCACCCTCTACGTAAGTTCCAACTTTTCTGTCACACAAAAAATGACCTGATATAACCTGAAAAAAAGTTTAAGTCTGTTTATTTTCTACTCATGTTTGATATCCAACAACAAGACACTCGAAAATTCTAGGACTTGACAACTACGGTGAAAATGTTATTTCGAAACCCTCGAATAATTACATAATTACGGTAGCCTGATAATTTTTTCTTCTTCAATATACAGAAATGATTAACAACCTTCACGGTGCAATGCGCTGCAATTACTCCATCAACGGGAGATTCAGAAAATGGATCAAATGATCTGTCAGGCCGTCTCATGAAGTCTGGCTTCAAAAGATACCTTAAACAACACGCATTGATAAAACAGGTTTCGTTGTAAAATAAAACGTTTTAAGTGATTCAGCATGACAGCTGCGTAGGAGCAAGAGTAATCTGGAAACAAAATATTGTCAAAGGCCACTTTCCCCCGGTTCAAGTATCGAAAAATGATAAATCGTTTCAAACTCCGATTATCAACATACAAGTGGCCAGACAAGGTAGTATGGAATCATTGAAGTGTAGCAAGAAAAAAAATACAGATTTCGAAAACGAAATCACACCCGCATCCACCGTTGTACTGGAACTTTCCTTGATTGAGTTGCATAGAAATATCAGAAGTTTGGAAATTTAATGCCACCATCTGGCAACCTGCATTCCAAAATATCTGAAATTGCATAATGGATTTGGAGATCATGCAAGAAAAATTTCGTCAAGACTCATTTCTGCATGACGCATAAATGACGAAAAATCATAATTGCTAAAGCTACACAGGATCGATTGCCAACTTATTTAAATGTTGAAATGATAGAAAGTTTTTCGACCGCTTAGTGGAGGAATTTGTTCAACCGGAGACAGTGATCTTAAATATTATGCAAATTTATTCCAAGTAAAACTAGAGATGAAAAGGTTCACCTGAGGCAAAAAGTTGCTCGAATCAACGCGAGCGCCTTTTGGATATATTCTACAAAGCTGGCGTTTATTGTAATTAACGAATTCTGGAGCACTCTGCTTTAGATATCCCAAACCCGTGCTTTCAGAGAATGAAGACATATGGAAATGCAGATTATTTGCTAAAAAAGCATTAAAGTTACATTAAAAAAAAACAGCATCAAACAAGTGTTTTTTTTTTGACCAGAAGCATCCTTCCTGATTTTTCTTCCATTAAAAATTTAGAAATGAAATATAATTTATAAAAAAAGGGAAAAATACGCTTGAACAAAATAAAACTTTAAGGTAAATACCTTCAGCAACATCGAAACCAGAAAATTTCACCGGGTGAGTATAATTGACGAGATTTGATAACAAAGGATGTATATTGGTGGTAGCACATGTATAGTGATATTCCGCAAAAATGCGTTCCTCTTCTTCGTTCGTTAGTTGTTGCTAAAATGAAGCAGTAACACTGAAATGGGAGAAAATCTCATATTTGACCAACTCATATTTTGAAACCCAAAATTTACAAAATTCTAACGGGAATCCAGAATAAAGGAAATATTTCGGAGTGTTCACTGTTAGAATATTATTTTGTCTCAATGGAACATAAGGTGAAGTTGTTACAACTGTAAAATTATGCAAATCCTTTCACGTTAGGTGGGCACTAAAGAAAGAGCAGTTACCACTGTTGGGAGTATTGAGATTGCTAAAACTCAAAATAAAATGTTTAAACAAAGGGGTAAAATTATATGATTTAACGAAAATGCAAGAAAATGAAACTCAAGCGATTAGTATTGATGCTTCCAAGGGTGACAACGTCTGGTTAAGTGCATGCACAGCAGATAAGTTATTTCAGCAAACACAGCTATTGAAATTACTCTTATCTATGTAGTGAGATGACGTAACGGTTACACAGTGCTACAAAAAAAAGCAGATAATCATAAATGACTTGGCTGTCTTAGCAGACCACTACGGTTCACTAAAACTTATAATTTATTGAAATTATGAAGGACTGGATTTACTGATGTTCAAATACGTATCTTCGAATTTATACAGCACAGCTGAAACATCCGAAACTATTTAAAATTCCGTTGCTTTAACATTTTTTCCACTGCTATTCAAGCAAGTAAATGAAAAAAAAAATTGAAAGTGATCCATAAGTGTTGACTTTGCATAATTTTTCTAAGTCAAAATGTTCTTTCTCAGTTGAAAGAATTTGAAACAATTAGTCATTCAATGAATGCATCCCTAAATTAAGATGAAAGCGCCATAAATAATCAAGTTATCAGAAATATCTGGTACCTTGCATTTCCATATTTCTCACTACGACCGGTAACTTACACATGCAAATAAAATTTTATTCCATGTTAGGTTAATCTAAACCGTAAAACAGCGAGATTTGATTTTTTGATTTGCGAAAATATCCGTCGGAAACTAAATGGATTCATCTGCACCTTTGAAAAGGAAAAATAAGTTCTCATAACAAAATCAAGAAAAAACACAAGATGAATCTAAGCACATTTAAATGGTTGGTTATGCTGGTCAAACGTTTCAGAACCGTAGCACGGTTGAGGCACAAACTATAGAATTCAGATTCAACAAACAGCGATCCCAGAATGAATGCATGGGATAAAATCAGAAAGGAAAAAGCAAATTACTTAACTTAAAAAAGCAATATATTACCGTGATCAATGCATTTATTTCAATCTTCTACAACTATTTGCATGCTTCTTTTCAGAAAAAAATCGTTAAAAATGACGCTGCAGGTGAAGAATTTTATGCATGAAAGATATCCAGAATGATGGTCATCAACGAAAATCCATTTCCATCGGTTTTTTGTACGCCAGTTGATTTTCGCGCTCGCTATTGAATAACTTGCAATTTTACAACGCAGTGATGAGATTACTAACAACGGTGTAGAAAGTTTTCAAAACATGAACATGATGAAGTCATAAAAAACCCATGCAAGTTAAACTACTGATTAAACTGCAACCTTTACTAAGTATGTCTCTCCCAAATTGTTCACGTTAACAAAGTACACACTAAATATCTTTGCTGAATCCTAACTTAATCCTAACATTAATTGCCTTTTTGGTTTTCTGCTTTGCTGATAAGTGACGGTTTGGCTGTGGATCCAGTAATGCCGCACTTAAACTCCCGCTACTGCCTTCACACTCCAGCCCACGTGAAGCTCTTCGAAATGACCGTTTGCTGCGGAATGATGATGATGGAAATGTGGGTAACGCCACATTTCCAACGATGTGTAACGTTGATTCATATCCAAACTGCACAAATAGAATAAGTATAGAAAATGTATCAAAAAAATATAAAAATGTATTAAAAACAAATTCAACTGTTCGTCGAAGAAAAAAACAAATATCTGGATTCTAAATCTAATCAAAGACGGCCAATTCAGCAAGAAAACTGAAAAGTCCGACATCTCGCAGATCTAACTTGTAAGTAAACAAAGCTTGGTTTTAGCAAAGAGCTTGTTGGAAAATAATATCCACATATTTGTCCAGTGACCCACAACTATAATACTGAATGGAAATTCTGAAAATTGCATAATGGAGTCGAACAACCGCACCAAAATCAAAACAAACGGTTCTAAAAGCATTTCAGATCCTTTTTGAATTCCAACGATTTTGAAAATTAAATTATCCTAAAGGTCAGCATAAAAAAAATGAAACCTAGCAGGATTGTTTTCAGCACAAGCCCAATCACCAAGCTGTCATTTCAAAGTTTTTTTTTACAGAAAAATTTTAAATTTTCTCTTCCATTTTTTTTTGTTCAAAATTCTACCAATTTTATCAAAAATTAGGGGGGCAAACAATATTCCATTATTTCAGTCCTAAAATCAAAACAAGTAAATGATCCGAAAGCAGTAAAAAAGCATTTCAGATCCTTTTTGAAGTCCAGAGATTTCGAAAATTAAATTATCCTGAAGGTCTACATGAAAAAACGAGCAGAATTGCCTTCACCACAAACCCAATCACCATTTTAAAATTTGTTGAAAACACAATTTTAAAAATTCTTTTTCATTTTTTTTTTGTTGAAAAATTCTTCTACCGACTTTATCAAAAATGAAGGCAAACAAAATTCCAACATTTCAGTCTAATTCAAAATGAAATTCAAAACTTGGTTGATAGAAAATTGTGCGTAAAAAATGCCTGATTTTTTTTGATAACAAGAGGTTTCAATTTTGATACGAGACTTGTTTGCTTGAATTCAAGGTGTGCTTCATCCAAATCTTTTAATAGACCATCACCTGAAATTATTGTTTTGAAAAAAGTGAAATCATTCGATATCACCGTCAGAACGAAATTTCCAAAAATGAAGAGTTGGCCATCATTATCAATACAACAACCAACAAGTTAATAGCTTTCTGTTAAAGTAACAAATCTTTTGAAATCTTATTGCACTACAAGTCCATTTGCACTAAATCAAAAAAATTCACTTCTTTTACTTCCCGAAAGGAAACAAAACTGTACTTGCGTCTAACGTCAACGTCGAATGTGCGTCACAATTTTCTACCTCCGGATGTGCTCTCTGATCATCAACTGCTGCAAAAACATTTCATTCGCAAAATATATAATGACTTTTTCTCTTTAGAACCAAATCAGTGTAAAAAATGAGTCTAAGATCTCTCGAATCTAAAACTAGATGTGGAATAATTCGCATAATATTCGACGTAAAGTCAGTTAAACACTTAGATTTTGAGCTTACTACCAACAAACAGGTCAAATATTTCTAACTATACTATTTATTGTGTATTTAACCACTGATATTATCACGGGTGCCGATGCCAATTGTTATATATCCACATTAACAATATTAAAAAAAATCAAAAACTTATCATCAATGAACTAATACATTAACTGTTTGAATGTGCAAAGATGCAGTATCCGATAAATCTAAAAGCATCCAAATGCAATATTTTAATACACTGGACTAGTCAGCAAAGATTGTACGTACGAAATGTCGAAATTTCCTCCTCAACGATAGCTTCTGGATTCTCAGCAGATTCATCTTCTTCGTCTAATTTACCTTCGCGCAAAAACTGTTCCATTTGCAGTTTTTCAATGTCAGCTTTCAATCGTTTATTTTTAATCAGTATTTTCCGTTTTAAACGATTGGGTGATGGCAGCTGTACCCCTGGTTCGAGAGGATAATCATCCAAGGGTTTTGAAAGCAACATATCACCAAGTATTTCCATGCAATATCTCGCCATCTTAAGTTGGTTGGATTTGGAGCAATGATTTTCGAATGACAAAATTACCGGAAAATCGGACCTTGCAAAAGCAGTGTCACGAATTTGATAGAGCACATCCTGAAAAAAATCTAAATACAGAGAATGAAAAAAATTTTTTTAAATCGTGTGTAGGGATAATGTGCTTGTCAAAAATTTTAATTTCAAAAAACTTTTTTTTCTTTGCCTTGTAAAAAATCTCCATAAATCGCCAGAAAAAAAAAGATGAAACCCGGAAACTAGTTCAGATTCTGCTAGTTAATACTTTTAGAAGTTATAATTATACAAGCACAATTTAAAAAAGTACCTAAAGTTACAAACGATTTCAAACTATGGTGTGAAGATGGCAGAATCAACAACCTACTTTGAAAAAAACATCCGTGCACATCGCTTTGCCATGGGTGATAATAGGCTCGCCTTTATTTTCACCAGTACCATCCCAACAATCTAGCTCAATGCATCTGCAATGGCAAACAGTGGGAAAGGAATTTTTTTACCATAGTTTATAAAACTAATATTTTTATACTATCATTTATACAAAAAATACTGTTCCGAACTGTTGAAATTTAAAAACGATGATTACCTACAACCCGACAACAAAACCTGGCGGTAAATTTCAGTAGAACTTTTTCCACCATATTGTCTTCCAATGAGATATGTATTGTGAGAGCTGAAAAAATGACTAGAACTCGAAAACGAGTTTAGAAAACATATCCAAGTGGTAAGATCTAAGCAATTTGCTATAACCAGTGTTTTCTATAATAGATTGTGGGAATGAAAAGTGGCAAACATCATATAAATATTTGCTTTTTATATTAAATATTTGATTTTTCAACCGTATGACTGCATAGAAATGATAGAGCACCTGTTAATATAATAATGACATAAAGGTTGATCCATATCTTGATACAGTTCTACTCGATCTAAAAATATTGGGGTATTTTCGTCAGACATCAAAAACCGCAAGAAAGCATCGCCAGACATTTTCCCTGCAAAAAAATTGCAGATGAGTGGATGCCAAAATTATTTTTTATGCCGTCTTTAGCCAAAATTTTTGCGAAAAAATTTAGTCGAAATAAACTCAAAAATACCATTATTTATATAATTCTGATCACTCTCATATTTCGATATTATATTCAGCACTCTTTTCACATCAAAAAATGGGAACAAAATTTCGTTTAACCGAGGATCCCTCTGTTCTTCATTCAGAAAGTTTATTAAACGATCCTTGGTGAGATATTCTTTCTGACCGCTTCTGGAAAACAACTACTGATCACCATGATTTCAATGACTACTTAGAAACCAGAATGGACTCATTAAATCAACAATGTTAACATAGTTTTTAAGTGTGAAAAACAACGACAATAAATACATGATCATCATGCGTTAATTTTTGATAAGTTGAATGATTTATCAGCTTTTCAAAACAGAAAAAAATTATGGTAGCCACTCTAATATTTTTGATTTTACTGCTGCTCACAATTTTACGAACAATTCGTGTACATCACTGCGTGGACAAATTTTGTAATATAATCGCAAATACTTGTCGAAAGTAAATAATTCCACATCGAGTTCATCACGTTCCTGGAGAACGAAACAGTAGAAATTTGGAAAGCTGACTTGTTGCAAAAAGAAGTAACACACCGCTACATGACGGAATATACATAAAACGAATGAATCATCAGAGAAATGCTTGTTTGAAAAAATCTTTTAAAGTTTATGAAATACACACTTTATCGCCTGAGAGTCCGAGATCACTAAGACATTTCTGCACCATTCTATCCGTTTTACCACCGGAAAAAATTCTGACAATATTTTTTATGGGGATTTTTCGACGTTCATTCAAACAGAGACATAAATATCGCCAACTGAAAGCGGGCCATTTTAATACTAAAATTTCGACAATTTGAAAAAGAAATACATTAAAAGCAGAAATTTAAACACAAATTTCAGTAACCAAAAGATTGAAACGAACTTTTTCATAAGGCTTGTAGAATAAGAAATATGTCGTATCTTACTTGTTCTTAAAATTTCATTAAGGCCATTTCTCCAGATCTAAAATTAAACAAAAAATTGGACTTATATTTACTCCTACATATTCTTTACCTCCTTTAAATACAACGATGAATACAATGAAAAAAAGGAACTTAGGAACAAGATTTGGAACATCGAACAAAATCGAAAAGAAAATTATTCACCTTGGCAATTTGAATATCGTCCGCAACCAGGTAGTAATTACTGACACTGACCAGGTCAGGACCATATGTAAGCCAGACTGTTCTATCCTCAATGGTTTCACGGAGTCCATGCTGTTCCAATTCGAACAGTACCCGTCCATCTTTCGGCAGTGTACCGCGTCTTGCTTCCCAGACCTATGATATAAATAGATTTTGAAAAAAGGATTTCATATAGCAATGTAAAAAAAGAAAAATACAGAATCGAACAAAAATAAAAATAAAGTTACAACTAAGCACATATTTCGAAAGATATAACTCATACAATTTTCGAGCTGAAATAAAAATTAAAGTTAAATAATGTAAATAACGAATGAATACCAGGATAAGGTCAAGCACAGATGTGTCTTTTCTTTCCTCTGATGTCCAATACAAAAAAAAACCATGTTCGTCTACCCGAAGAAATGTATTACATTCTAGACAAATGCTTTCCTGCAACTTTTCTTATAATCAAATATCTTGACACGTAGCAATTTTAAACAGCAAATAAATACATTATACTGCAGTAGATTAAGTAGACGTGCAACTTTCGTACACCTAAAAATTTATACAAAAATCAAAAACTAAAAACAATATAAAATTCAACATACGTCATCAAATTTATGGAATTCATAACCCTTCAAAAGAGCATCAGGAATGTTAGGCTTCCAGCTGAATTGGTACTCTTTGGCCATTCTTGAGAAAGGCCTAACGCCTCTCTCACATCACCCGATGGATCTCTAAATTATCACCATCGTGAAATTAATTTAAGATTCACGACAAATATATATTTCTTAGAAAAGCAAGTTTAATGAAAAATTCAGTCTAATCAAAGCACAAGCAAATTACTAAAAGTACAAGAAATAATTAATATTGATAAAGTAAACACTTCGACGCATGACATCGAATGTGACGATGATATGCCTAGATACGGCACCGTGTTAACACTTACAGCATAATTGCGCTGTGACGAATGCTTACATATTCATATAAAAAGGAAAGAGATCAGTCATGAATATCATGGACAATGCCAAGACATTGTACTACAAATCCGTAATATAGCAAGTATGATAATCTGTCATAACTGATCTGAATGATAAGTGCATTCAGAGATTCAGATGGATTCACTGGATAATTGTTGTTTACCAGCATGAGTAAAAAAGCTTTCTCAAAACGCAACATATCAATTTTTTAAATTTATGCAAAAGAAAAAATGATAAATGCACAGTTTAGGAAGAACAGCAGTTTAAAACACGTAACTACGAAAACACAGAGAAAAGTTTACCTTACATGATCACAACTCTTGAGAATTACGCAAACATCTGGACAGAATATTTGCATTGTTGTTTATCGAGAGGGTTTCAATAACATTACGATGCACTGCATAACGAATTCAACAAAGGTGCACATCTACGATAAAAGTGCAAATGATCAATTACAAACCGCAAAGTATTCAGTCAACATTACACTATTTAACAGCTTTGCACTGCTTGCTACAGAAAGACATAGATGGATATAAGAAACATCCATCTCCTCAAATGTGACAGTGTTGAACAATGATGAAATTTCAAAAAAAAGAATTTTTTTTACTTTTCAGTCTGAACTTAACATATTGAATACGTATTTTCGACCCATACGGTACTACAATCATCCTTGGATGCCCTGCTATCAACAGTTAAACCACTACATTAGGCCTATTAAATGATTCGCTCCAAACCAGAAAACTGTCGATTAAGAACAGACCGACTCTTTGTTGTTATTCCCAGGATGGTTTAAGGTAAACTGTCAGATAATTTTCCTGTAGTACAATGAGGAAAATGCAAAGACCAATGATTATAACATGAATGAAAAAGAAATAGAGACAACAGGAATCAACGAAATTACACAAGCGATTGTCACTCCACGACAGATGACCAGAGCTAGAAATCATGCAAGCTAGAAACAAAATGAAGCAGTGAATAGAAGAGAGGTGATGCTCATCAATGTTTGAGCTAAATTTTTGATGGCAACAACCGGGAAGACATCAGGAAACAAATTTATCCCGATATACAGTTCTCTCGAGGATATGACATCAACTGTTCATTGTGACAACGAAAGAGACATTGGCACAGTATTACATCGGTAACACTTTTTCTACAACACTACTAAGATCTTTTGGACTAACTAATTCAGTAAATTTGAGCGGATAAAAGCAGATCACTATTCTATGTTTTAGTAATAATAATGCTACAATGCTGAAGTGAACTGAAACTATTTAGATCCGTTTATCTTAAAATATATCCAAGAAATTTTTACTTCACTTTGCATTTCACTACTTGACATTGACACATGCACTTGGAATTCAAGTCCTCACGTCATCTAATGCTCAATTCGAAAATTCATTTCGCTCCATGCAAACAAGGAAGGTTCACCACAAGCAGCAAATGCATACGATACTTTAATAACAAAGTTTAATAGTGTAACTCACCAAAAAAAAAACTGGAGCATTCCAGTCAAATGCCCCAGTTTTTCTAATTTGTCGATCCGTACAGGAATCGGGTCGTTGTTTAATCTCCTGATTCCTGAGAATACCTGTTCAGATGAAACTACGAAATCTCTCAGTTCGATAAGCACGCATACCTGAAAAATAAAGCATATATATGATCAGGGAGATGTGTAAAGAAGAATAATAACATATTAGCATGATCATACTAAATTAATAGTATGACGAAAATCATAGTATTAATTCATAGTATATCATTGTGATATTCATAACTACATCGCCTGAAGCATAAAGCAACACCTTCAGTACTCTCCACTAATGGGGCGGTGGTTGATTCTGAACTGCCTTCAGAGAGAATAGAACAAGACTTATTCACAACTGCCTCTTAGGCTTCAGGCCTAGAAAATAAAAAAAAAAGGGAAAAGTTGAATAGTATGGAAAAGAAAAAAACAGCTAATAAATATATGAAGTTTTAGCGAATGTGGCACCAAGAATAATTGTTAATGATGAGCTCTGCAGATGATGAACAAGGTTTCCAACTTGAAAAGAGACCACAAGCCCGTGGCTATGGATGAAAAGGAAACACAAAAAAAGTTGCAGGTTAGACTGTCGAAACCTGGCAGAGGTCTGAATTTGTGAGTGAATTACTGAATGAAATGAACCTAAACTGATGCAGTTAAGAATTGCGAACGCACTAGCATGTGCTGAGAAAGCTTAGTTCTAAATAGGGATCGTTACTATATCTCCTCACTTCGACCACAGAGGACAGTGCAATGTCCAGAGTCGTTACCTCAAAATTCACCTATGCTATGGATGCAACAGACCCATCGGATTCATCCAGAAGCGTTACCGTCCTTAATTTCTTGCTATCTATAACCCTAAATTCACACACACACACACACACACACACACAC
>JABVXS010000731.1:0-24273 GCA_013365335.1 Madathamugadia hiepei
TGTTTTTGTTACCTTCTTTTTTATGATGTGCAGCGATCTCTCGACATGCGGATTACCCACTGCGCTATGGGTAACCAGCTTTTGCAACAAGCTTGTTCACTGTATATTGCTGTATCATGCTCTCTATCCCGTGAAACTCATTGCTTTAATGCAACATTCAAGTAAGATGTGGCTGCTTCTGATAAACACAAATTTTGTCATTTTTCGATATACAATTCACAATTAATACCCTCAACAGATCTCACCGGTAGAAATCGAGTTCACCATCGAGCTGTTGTACACTGCACGTGAATTTTGCTGCTGAGATCCTTGATTCGAAGGTGAAGTATTATGTTTATGAGATGAGACAGTTGTGTTGGTAATAGCTGTTCGGTTGTACGATGGGTGAGAATAATCGCTCATTTTCTGTACAATTTAAGACACAGCAAAATAAAAAATTAGAAAGGTCAAATTTCTGTTCTGAAAAAAATTAAATTTAAAGTGACGAAGAGCACATGCTACGTAGAAGGCGGAAAGTTGCAGATGGAGGAAGATAGAAATAAGCAGATGGAGGAAGATGGAAATAATTGAAGCATTTATATACAAATAGAAGACATAAGCTAATAAGTTCGTCACAGAGAACAGTAGGATATGAATTTGCAAACTTCAACCATGCAATCCCCAAGAAACACGAACTTCCGGAATATATTTGAATCCAAAAACCAAAAAAAACTTAACCACCCAACCGATACTCAAATCGAACTATTTAATGGTGACAGTATATTACACAGCCAGGCACATATGACAATACTATTTCCCAGTTAAAATGTAAAGTTAAAAAATTTTTTATCGATCATGTGAAGAAGGATGAAGCCGTTTTATGAAAGGTGTGGAACATAGCAAAGAGGTAGGCACTGCTCCGCAATACCTCAAAACATAGCGAAAGGGAGAAATAAAATGCGAAAAATAAAGACACAAACAACAAACGACTGACAAAGGTCTGGTATATCGATTTCCTCCAATATCGATCTGAGGTAAATACCGTTTCCAGCTGATGAACATCATGCTTGATGGTGGGGACAACTTCCTCATTCGTTCAAAAGTTGTAAACGTAAGGAGGGAAGAGAGAGAAGAAAAAATAAACAAACTAAATTGAAGTTACCCTCCAACATCGATCAGTATTTTGGGTAAGATGGAAATTATAGCAAAAGCACTGTATGGATAAATAAGTTTTCCTCATTTTAGCTAAACTGGATGATTCGTGACAGACTTTCTAAAGTAATAGTAAAGATTTCGTTTTCTCCGATAAACTGTTAATTTATTCGGGATCATCAAAATTTTTACGAAAAAATTCGGCAAAAATTTATCTACTAAATGCACAACGCCAATACAACAATTTTTCTTCGAATTCATTTCTAATGGCAATAAGCAATTAAATCAAGATAGAATCACTAACTGATGTTACAAAACACAAGGGACATGACAGATAGTCTGCAACTGTAATAAATCAATTTCAGGAACTTTTCGATATCGAAATTCAAAAACATACATTTACAAATGATATGTATGGAATACTGGGTTTTTTGAAGAAAAAAGTGGAATAGAAAAAGGCATAGGAAATAAGAGACATAACAGATCCCTGGGAGCACCACCAAGCCATACCAAACCCAGGAAATTATCTAAGGTCACATGGACCGACCTCACGACCAGCAAGCAACAACCTCATCAGCTGAATTTATCCTCGGCTGTTGTAAAAGAGAAGGTATTTGAAGGACCGGCCAAAGCAAAACTGGAGAATACGTCCTTAACATTATGTGTCGTCAAATACTCCCAGGCCTGTGGTTGGAACTTCCTCGATGTTCCTTCAAGTGAAGCTAAACGGGTATCAGTACAGTAATGTGAATAAATCAGTGTCGAGGCTCCAAACACAATTTTAGGCTATTGAACAGAATAAGAATAAGTAAGGAAGTTCAAGTTGTAGATGTAAAGCATTCCGTGTGGTCATAGCTACGAGAACGGGTTGAAACCTTTTGTACAGATATTTTGTTTTTAGTTCGGCTAAATTCTTTGTTGTGCGGCTAATTTATAGTGCTTTCTGTTTCAAAGCAAGAATTTTACACATAGCCGTGTTGTAATGATATAATCCTATCTCTAGGTATCTGCCGGTATCTTATTCTCCATCCTATCATCAATCAATTGATCCTTTGTATAACTGTACAAGTAATGTTGCAGTGTTTATACAACTGTAGTGTAAATTTTTTGTAACCCAGCATATATGGGCACCACTAATTATGAAAGAGAAGAAGTCATATTGTATCAGCATATCCATTTCCTGTAATTTTGCTTTCACGAATTCCAGGCGAACAGTTTCAACCACATCATCTGTCTGTCTCCGTTGTTGCGTCACATCAATAGACAATTTCATGAAATGCTTCCACCACGTGCCATATGAAATGGTTTTGTTAAAACAAAGTAAAAGCGTAGGATAAAGATAGACGTGAGAATATCTTTACATTGAAACTTATTTTCAGCAACGCTTTGAAAATGGCGACCGTTGATGCTGGACCGGTACAAGCATTACATGACGAGATCAAAGCCTTAGCAAGTGAAATACAGAGCCTGAAGGATGTGAAGGGAAATGAAGACTTGGTATTGATTAGTTAGTGCACTTTGCCAATAAATCATTAAATTGCACTCTTCGGTTAACAAAGCCTAAAAGTCACAGTAACTTCAATATGTCATTGAGAATTTCACTTTAGAAGTTGCAATAAATAAGATGGATAGAAATAAGTAGGGAAATCTGAAGTCTCGGGATCGTAAAATTTCACAGGTTTTATTCTCGGAGTAACTTCATGAAATTGCCTCGTTATTACCGTAAAGGGATATCCACTTTTTTGATTTGATGAATGCCTTGTTCTTATTTTCAAATGCTTAAATTTTATGTCTGTCAACTTCTCGAATTTTATAAAGTAAAGACATTTTGAGCAGAAAAATACGGAATTTTAAAAAATTATGAAGTGTGCATGTAGGTTTAGTCCTGCTTAATGATTTAACTTATATTTATGTCATGTTTCTACTGAACTGTCTATTATTTATCAGGGTTTACGTTAGGTAAGCTGAAGATTTTGATATAAATACTGGGGATTAGAGCATGTTTACAGATTTCATAGCACGTTTACCACCTAAAATGAGTGGTTATAATTTATTTAATGCACGCTTAACATCCTGAGGGATCCATTGTGCCGTTAATCTGATTACTTAATTCCGTATAAACAAAGGAATTTGAGTAGTCGACCCTCAGCGGTAGGATAACTGTGCCTTCTAACCGAAAACTCGTGTTGAGTATTGGGTATTAACACTTCTTCCGGTCCTTTCGTGTTGTATCATTTAACTGGAACAACCATATTACCAACGTCGGACTGTTGTTATATGATATCGATAAGTTTACCTTTCCCTAAACCTAATAATTTTTTTGCATCAAAGACTTGCGACAGTAATTGTTGGGTAGCACACATTCTCCGTTGATGCTACCTATTGCGGGACGTTGGCAATCATTTTGTTCAATTTTTATCAAATTTTTTGCTATTCGAAGAAATGGAACTGTCTTTGAGGTAACAAAAATGAATATTAGTTTGGCTTTAATTCATGGTTTTCTTTCCAAACTGTAAAATTATAAGGCCTTGAAATTTCGTTTTTCTCTAACATTAAAAGGAATATTTAAATGTTCAATACTTCTAAGATTTTAGTTGAAAGATGATAGCTTTGTCTTGTTTCAAAATTTTCCACTTTATAAAATGATTTTTATCTTGTAACGAGATTTTTTCGGACCAAAAAGTATCTTGCAAATTTTTAAGTTCATTGCAGTGTTTTTATAATCATTTTTAACCCCTTTTTAATATTTTATGTAAGAAGTCCTGCCAGTTGGTGAAATTATTTCTTCAACCAAACATTGTTTGCAGATTAAAGAAAACGTTATCTCAGTGAATGAAAAGAAATCTTTGTCAAGCCATGATTCACAACGAAAGTTTGAAATTCGATGTCCAAGAGGTATGACTCTGAGTTTTCCATATTTGTGGCATTGCGAAATTTCCCGCGAATAGTTTTGCTTTCCAGTTTGCTGATTTCAATGATTCCTTTTTTAGGTACACGTGATTACGAACCTCAAGACATGGCATTAAGGAAACAGGTGTTAGATGTAGTTACAGAGTGTTTTAAACGTCATGGTGCCGTTACAATTGATACCCCTGTGTTCGAGTTACGCGATATCTTGGTGGGAAAATATGGTGAAGAAGGTGGAAAATTAATATATGATTTATCTGATCAGGGAGGTGAACTTCTCAGTTTACGCTACGATCTCACGGTTTGTTAATGGAATTTCACTTTTCCTATTGGTTAGAGTTCCATACTTACTGGTTCTGTGGTCATCATTTAGAATTGGTTTTTCCATGTTATAGAGTATGGAAAACTTTTCTAACTATCACAGTTGGCATAATTTAAGTTAAAAAGCTTATTCATAAGTTGCAATTCTTGATGCAAAATTTGAAATTACTTGATGGGTTTTTTCCTACTACGGACTTGTTGGAAAACTTTCATTTAATTCAGCAGTTGCTTCGTGATCGAAATTGCATTTTATAAGTCCTAGTTATTATTTTTTCTAGTAATCAGATGAAATCATTTTAAATGTTCGGAAAGGTATCGCATTGATTTAAACGCGTTTGAATTTTTGAATGCTTCATATATACTGTTTGTGAAGTTTCAGGTACCCTTAGCTCGCTACCTTGCTATGAATAAAACCGTTATGTATCTGAAACGGTATCATATTGGAAAAGTTTATCGACGAGACAATCCTTCCAGAGGACGTCTTCGAGAATTTTATCAATGCGTGATTATTTTCATTTTACAATTAAATTGCAGATTTGTAGCAAGGAATTTTGAGATTAATTACGTATCACCAAATTAAAATACTTATTGGTTTTGCCCTGAAGGGTGAACTTTGAAAGAATGATGCAAAATTGAAAAGGGTGGGCTCGTAGTTATGTCATGAATTACAGATGGAATGAAAGTATTGGAAGAATATTTATTCTAAATGACTTTGTAATTCAGATGTTGCTGCCATAATATTGCTGGGAATTTTCTTCAGGATTTCGATATTGTTGGTTCTTACGACTTGATGATTCCGGAAGCCGAACTGTTAAGGATCGTATGTGAAATATTGATTGCTTTGGGTGTTGGTCCATTTGAAATTAAAGTAAGTGAATTGAAATGCTGAATAGCACTTTAATTAATTATCAGTCTCCGTTGCTCTCCAATACTTTTTCATGGTTTTTCGGTGTTATTTATTAAGCAGCCACAATTTCGTGCTGTATTTTCCGAAAGTTTTTTTAGGTTAACCATAGATTGCTACTCGATGGCATATTTGCTGTTTGTGGTGTACCAAAAGAGCATTTTAAAACGGTTTGTTCGTCAATCGATAAGTTAGATAAGGTACCATGGGATGATGTTAAGAATGAATTGTGCAATGAAAAGCACATCCACTACAATGTTGCCAGCAAATTGGAGACCTACGTACGTTTACGAGGTTTGTTATTTTGTCTTTTCTGTAATAGGAAAGCTTTTTAATAAGCATAGACGAGGAGTAAACTTGAAATATTTGTTAGTGTTTTCATATAAACCGAAATGGCTAAATACACAGCTTAATAATTAATGTCACAACGTGAATTTTTGGGAATCACGCAAGGTTTGAAATCTATAATCTTACAACTGTGTGCATGTGTCGAGTTTTCGGTTTTCGTGATTTGTTTAATGATAAATTTTGCAAATATGCCTGTCAGTCCATCATGATTGTTCATTAATCATTTACCTTTTATATTATCTTTTTTTTTAAGGCCAATGCTGTTCTCACTCGCTTTTTTTTCAGAAAATGACAGTGGTTTTACTAATTTGGATGTATTGAACTGGTTCGAAAAAGATGAAGCAGCATCAAAGAATAATGATGTGCAAAAAGCGATATCTGAAATGAAGCAACTTTTGGAATATTGTGACATTTTTGATGTTTTTTCGGCAGTTACCATTGAACCTTCACTGGCACGAGGTCTTGATTATTATACGGGAGCAATTTTTGAAGTCACTTTGAAAGGTTAGTTCTTTTTAACATTGGTTGCATGATTTCTTTTATTGGTGAATAAATTAGATATCCGATCCATTTATGATTTACTCTTAGATTCCGATAAAATAAAGATGGAAAGTGATGGAACCAATGAAGAAACGCGAAGTACTAATATAGGATCAGTTGCTGGTGGCGGTCGTTATGACAATTTGGTGTCAATGTTTTTACCGAAGCACAAAGTGCCTTGTGTAGGAATATCGATCGGGATTGAAAGGCTGTTTACGATTATGAAAGAAAAATTAGAAGTATTGAGCGTTAAAATATTTCAACAATTTTAGGAATATCATACCAAATCTTGTCTCTTTATATTACAACTTTCTGGTCTTTAGATGGAGCATTTGCGGTCAAAAGATACACAGGTTCTTGTTGCTTCGGCACAAAAAAAAATGGTAAAAGAAAGAATGAAGATTTGCCGGTTGCTTTGGGATAATAATATTAAGGTTTGATGCTGCTATCACATTTGCCTAGCTTGTGATTTCACAAGAAATGGATTTGAAAATTTTTTTCGTTGTTTCAGTGTTATCGCTTTTTGATAACTTTGACTTAAATTATTCGAACACCTGTAAACATGTTATTGTTTCAAGAAACTGAGTTTCAATTTTGTAAATAACACAGGCTGAAATGGCTTTGAAAGCAAATCCGAAGATGTTAGACCAAATGCAGTATTGTGAAGAACATAAAATACCACTAGCAATAATTGTTGGTGAGCGTGAGTTAGAAGAAGGCATTCTGAAACTCAGAGATGTTCCTTCTCGCACCGAACAGGTAATAGTTTGACTCGAAGCGTTCTGATTAAATTGTGGTTTTAGCATTAGTTTTAAACTTGCTTTTTTGTATACACTGATGCTGTTAAAGATACTATTTTACTGTTTTACCATGTTCCGCGTCAAAATTGAAACATTTCAGGATATAGCGCGAGACAATTTGGTGGAAGAATTAAACAGGCGGTTGAATTTGTGCAGTAATTAACATTCTTCCAGTTGTTGATGTGTACTATTTTTGAAAACATTTATTTGCTTTTCCAAAAACTGGTCATCAAGAGAAATTTCCAAAAATCAAGGAAATCCTCCATTAATTAAATTATTCACGAGTTGATTTAAATCTTTAACCATACTTTTAGCTTGGATTATATTCAGTCCTACACCTTTTGTTATTCTTGTTGGTTGTGGAAATAAAAGTCTATTCTTTTTTTCTTATGCAAACAGTGAACTGGAACTTGAGTGTAAGCATAACATTCTATTTCATATAGCTATGAGAATTATTGAAAACGAAGGTGAAAAAAATTGTGTAATCCTTGTTCAATGTCTCCCATATGTACAACATTGAGTTTTCCCATTGTTCCCGGACGAAATACGAGATTTTATAATTTGTCACAGCTATGTTAACAGTGGCAATGATGTGTTTTTAGTAAATTGATAGTTGAAATGCTGAACATTGAAAAACAAACAAAACAGAAAGCAATAATGTTTGTTTCTTCTCCCTCCTTTACACATTTTACATCATCCTAGACAGCTATGATAGCAGTGGAGAGATTTTGTAGGTTGACCACTGAGTGGATATAATGTAGTAGAACTGGTATGCACTGTCATTTGCTACCTGTCGCGTGTGCAGGGTCGTGGAAATTCCATCATACTCTCAAGAAATTTAATAGCTCCCTCTTAACTGCAATATTTTTCGATATAATTACGATTTTTCAATTTTTTTTAATTTGGAATTTGTTGCAAACATCGGATTCTACACAGTCAAGGATTCGATAAGCGTAGCGCGAATCTCGTTGAAAATTTCTTTCTTATAATTTTGAATTCATCAACATAAACTGTCTTGTTGAGCTACAATTATACTCAATGATGTGGTATACCGCACTGCTTGCTATTCATCATCAACATTAATTACTCAGAGTAATTGTCTTTTGCGGTTGTCAACTTCTCCGGATATTTACATAATCCCATCGAATATTCCACAGATTCCTTGTAACCCATGTTGCTGTTGTACGCAAATGTTAATTGTGATAGTGGACGACGATTATTCTTCGCATCCCAAAAATTGTATTTCGCAGAGAGGAATTTGTGGGAATGAGAACGAAGTATTCTGTCAATAAGAAGTAGTACTTCCACGTATCACCTGGTGGGTGGAAATATTTCAATCACTTTGGAATAAAACTTGGTTTATTTATTAAAAAAAAAAATCAAATACGGAAAATAAAAAGATTTTGCCGCCAAGACGTTGCTAGAATACAATGAAAGGAACAACGATCTCCACAGAGTGGGTGTTTGAGGCGGTTCAGATGAAAGGAAATAAATATGATTGAGTAAACGACTTTAGCACAGAAATAAAATATTTTTGTTGGAATTATTCAACAAAGAGTGCTATAAATAGCTGTCGCATCCTATCACGCAGTTCGTCTGCCACCTGCTATTGCCATTTAAAAGATAAACCCTTTGATTTGTTGCGTAATTATCGATAACCATCTCGCCTTGATTGTCCTTCTGGACATGGAATACTGCCATGCATAGAGCTCACCTGGCCATACCTTTCCAGGACATTCCATCCAACAACACACTGTCAATACAGTAAGTTACGGTTATCATGATAAGCCACTTCCGATTGTTTCTGGTCGCTTTTGTCATTTTATCTTTATCATTCAGAGCAACTTCCTGCCAAGGTAAGCCGAGTTTATCACTGCTATTACTATTATTGTAGCTAACTGACTCACCTACTTGGTTGCTTATTTACTTGCTCACTTGGTTGGAAGGATAACATCAAAAGGAGACTTAGTAGCTTGAGATCTCAATTTTGCTACTTCAATGAGGTTACTCTTATGAGAGAGTATGGTCAGCTGCAATGGAATAAATGGGAACCCTTTTCCGAATATAACTTTTCAAATTCAGATGACGAAGAAATTTGCTTTCTTTCCAAAGAGCAATGTGAAAGTTCAAAAATCATTCCCCTGCTTTGTAGAGTTGCAATGATCCGTGAATTTCATTTCAATTGCAGCACTGCTACCGATCATCGAATATGGTGGTTACATATTCTATTTGAACCAAGGGATGGAATGTAGGGGTGGGAAGGTATATGAAATCCAGGGGGTTCAGGTATGTCAATGAAAAATTCAGCTCATATCTTTCCTTCATCAGTGCAAATAGAAATTAAGAAGAGAAACATAAATAAGAATTCGGTTAAATTTGTTTTAAAGCTTAATTCTTATTAAAGGAGGATGGTATGGGATAATTAAATTCAGTCCTTGCAGAGATTAATTCCATTCATCTCATGTTTTCCTTGTAAACAGTGAAGAAAAGCAAATTGAATATTTTTTAATTAGCTACAAATAAGATTTCATTGCATTACAATTTGCGATGGAATAGTTTGCCCTGCGAAATGGATGTGATTATCTGATAGGACTGAGAAGCATACCAGAACTCGATGAGTCATCGTTCCAGGACATGGACCAATGCTCCAGTGCATGTCTGCAGTACAGGTGTGTCGCTGTCAACGTTTTCAACACAGAACTTGGATTCGTCTGTGAAATTCTTGGCACTTTCACGGCTTTGGTACCTGCACAAGGTGCTGCATGCTACACATTAGTCTATTAATTATGAAGTAATTTGTAATGAGTAATGTTGCATAAGAATGCACGTTGAGATCACGCCGTATAATTTCAACAGTAGACAAACAAATTGAAAATTAATTTGATCGTTCAAATTCAAATTTCATTTCATCAAAAGAAATAATTTCTATTAGCAAATTAGCAAACTTTGAAAAGAACTCTGCTCATTGATTGATTAAGATTCTGTGAAGGACATTTGATGAGTTTCATTTTTGTGAAATTGAAAATTTTAATTTTTTCGATTCCAATTTATCTTTCTCGTCTAATACTGTACAACATTGTCATTATAACATTAATGATTCATCCTACCTCACATTCACACCACATTTTTACTATTAATTACTGTATCGAACAGTAGCATACCTAAAATGACTCTTCCACTGTCATAATTATCCGTTCGAATAAAAAATTATTCTCATCAAGCTGACATTGGATTGTTCATTATGAAATTTAAAAAGCTTAAAAGGATTCAAGCAGAGCATCCGCTCACTTATGTCCTCACATTTCACCTCGTCCGTTATGCCGCATTTGCCAGGATTTAGATCTACTTTTATGGATGAGAGAAATTCTCCTCAGAATAGAAACGGATATTTCAAGGAGTAAGATTTTCTCAGGAAACTTCCATTTTTAAATTAAACTCTTTACCCTCCAATCTCTCTCCCTCTCTTTAAGTCATCAGTTCAGATAATTTTATTCAAAAAAAAAAAAACAATCAGCAGTTGTCACTTTCTTAACTCATTGACAATATTATTGGTTGTTTCAATTTAAACATTAAAAATACATTGAAAAACATCAACAACCAAATTAAAATTTAACGGGTTGAAAATAAAATTTGAAAAGTTTGAATTACAATTTTTCCAATAAATTTATCAGTTTAAATTTAAAATATCAAACCTGTTAGCTTCCATTGCAATTAAAACAAATATAAATTTTAGATCATCTTAGATTGCAATTGAGAATTCGAATTTTATTGATTAAAATGTTGTGAATAATAAAACGTTTTAATGAAACCTACGATTGAAATTTTTGAATTTTTGCAAAACTATGGAATTGAAACGAATGATGAGAAATTTTTTAAAATTTTCACAAAACTGAATTATCTCTCACCACCCAACCACCCACGCACATTGCCATACAAAATTCCCGCACGGCAACCATCTCTCTCTGCTACTCTTACACCTTCACAGCCATCTCTCTCTCACCACTTGTGGCGGAAGAATCAAATTCAAAATTTTAATCTCTCAACGCAGCAGATTGAAAGTGATTAAGTTACCGGTGTTTTAAGTGATGAATTTGTTCCAATCAGTTCGCTAATTTTCCGGAGGAAAGCATTGTTTGCTCTCTCTTTTGGCTCTAACAGTTTATGTTGATGAATACAAAATTATAAAATGTTTAATGCTAACATTTTGAAGAAATAAATTCATCGAAATTTTCAACAAAATTCGCGCTACGCTTATCGAATCCTTGACTGTGTAGAATCCGATGTTTGCAACAAATTCCAAATTAAAAAAAATTGAAACTTTCCACTGAAAAAGTTTTGTGATCGATGTTTAAACATCTTCCCGAATGGAACGAGTAATTCAAGCGACGATCAATTCGTTAGGCTTTCTGGAAGATGGCGTCTACTATCCGGAACCAGACTGCTTCGGTAGATTTTCTTTTATTTTCTCATCAGACTGCATTAAACAAATTTGTAATTAGTTGTAATGATTTTTTCAACGAAATCTTCAACTGCGAAGTGTTTCGGAACAATTTCTTTCTTTCTAATCATTTTGGATTTAATTAGAAAGTATACGTGACTTGATACGATTTCTACGCAATGATACGGCTACGGCAGTTGCACGACGAATTTGCGGTGAGAGGAATATTGTTCGGTATGATTTAATTCCGATTATGAAATCACCGTCTATCCCAGCTCAATTATTCGACATTGCATTAAGGTATTTATTTTTCTTCTATTGGCAGCTATAAAAACGTTGGTATTAATTAAATTCATCAATCAATATGTGTAGATTCAAAGATAGCAAATATTTTTTAATGAATAAACTGCTGTTGACGTCTGTAAAGCGTGTTTGCCAAGTGTGCCGAAAAAGTGATGCAATTATTTGAAATGTCACACTCAGCTTCATTATTGCTTTCATGCCTTTCAGGCTTGCAATAAATTTATGCCAACCAGTCGCAGTAATGTTTGGTGGACGACATCCAGAAGACAAGGAAACTTGGCTGATCTATCAAGAAGTAAAGTTATTTTTGGTCTTAGTTCAAGATGATTCTCAGTTAATATTTCAGTTAACCATTTTGTAAAAACCCATATCAACTTTTTTAGTTTATTTGGGTCTGTTTTTACACTGCAATGGCATTTCACTTGCAGGTCGAAAAAAATCTCAGAAACTCCAAAGAAGCGTTCGGTGATGTCCAATTGTTCAAAACCTTTGAAAAGAAAGCTGCGATGTATTTTGCTCAAGTATCTAAAGAAATTTTTCTTCAATCTTTAGCTATGTATCAAGGTGTGAAGTGAACCGTTTGATCATAACTTGTGAAAAGAAACGTTAGGATCGCGTTGTTATTTGCAGATCAGAAATACTGATTTTCTTGATTAACTAAGCAGAACAAGTAATTGCAGAGCAAACTGACTTTTCGGCTTAATGCAATGAACTTCTTTTCTTGGTCTCTATTTGAATGGGAACAAAGTAGTGCCTATCCATCGACTTCACAATTTTATATTTGCAAGCATTTCTTTTTAGGAATGGATAGATAGAGATGAAGAGATGAAACTCGTGGTCGAAAGGATCTTTGCTTTATCTCGTTATGTTCTTGCTATAGGTGATACCGATTTAGATGAAGAGGTGAAATTATAATATAAAAAATTGGATGAGTTTTTTCTCAAAGTTTTACTGCAGCATTATCTGAATTGTTTGATATAATATATCATTGCAGCGTTCTCCACAAGATAGGAACAGCCATGATCAATTAGTTCTGGCCTTTCTGGAAAGTTGTTTTGGAAAACTGCTTGTTAAAATATCCGAAAATTCAGAAGAACGCGAATTTCATTTGTGGATTTTGGAAATTTTTGCAATGTTGCTGAAACAACACGTGAATTTTCCGATACGATTGAGTTTTTGCTCATATTTTTCTTTCAAATAATTGGAATTGAAATTTTAGGAGCCCAAAATTATCGTTGAATCTGGAACTATTCCCACAGCAGAAGAAAGAAGGAGACAAGAGATTGAAATGCTAAAAGTTGTTGAACAGGAAACTGAGAAAGAGCTAAACAAACGTCGATGTATCTCAAGCAGACATACCGCATTTGCTGGATCGTACATTTTAAAAGGATTGAAAGCTATTAATAAGAATAACGATATGGTTGTCAACAAGTTCTGTTTTTCTCTTGTACCTAACTCAACTGAAAAGCGATAAAGAGAAAATTAAATCAAATTTTGATTGGTTTCTGCTCGAAGTCTTCGTAATAGAGTTATTCTTGCATTTTTACTCCTAAACCATATATTTATGATTTTCTTTAATTTTAATCCGATGTTAGCAATATTTATTTAGCGGACATAGACTAGTTTTTTTTGGCAGTTAAAGTATGCTAAGCTTTGTTTGATTTTTTTCTAAATCGCCAGCTTTTGATATTAATTTTTAATAAATTTGGCAGAGTGTTTCAGAGTAATTAAGAATTGCAATGAAATCGATCATTTAAATAAGCGGAAGATTCAACATCGAGCTCCGAAAAGTCGGCGACCATTTGACATTAAAACTAACAAACATGCTTCAGCTCTCAGTGTACGTGTAGCTTTACGATCCTTTTGCTTTGAAATGCTGCAAAAATCTTACTGTCGACTGATGACTGGATGCAAAGATAGTGTGAGTTGATTTATATTTAATTTGTTTTACGAATAAAGCTTAGACTTCGGTTTCATTTCAATACAAGCATTATTGATTGATATCGGTAGCTTGATCGCTATTAGTGAAAACAAATAATGCTTGTTTGACAGAAGTTGTTCCAGGCTTTTTCTGGAAAACGAACTTTGGGACAGTATGATGCTGATATCCACTATTTTATTTTAATGCAGTTCTCTCTGGAATTCTGTCGTTTGGCTGAATTATCACCGAACTGTGTAAGTGTGTAGTAATTTTAAATAGAGATTGTCTTTTGAGGATGTGTCTTATTCTCGGCTTGTCCATATTTTATTAAATTTCTTATTCAAATCAATTTATATTTAAATTCTAGAATACTAGAATTCATCTGTAATTTCTAAAGATGTTAGGAATAGAAGTCATAACAGATTTTAGTTCGATTTCATAACCTAAGTAAGTTCAGATAAAAAATTCGTTGAGTATAGAAGCGTTTCATCATGTTCAAACTCAATTGGACAATTATTTGGAAAAAGTAAAAATTGATCGAAAAGAAGGTCGTATTCACGGTTTACGCGCACAATACGCCTTAGCTGCTTACAAGGAGCTATTGCTTACGTAAATTATTCTTCTGGACATAATTTGGTTTTGTATTCTTAAAACAATTTCTCCACTTCTCTTCTTCGGTCACTTTTTTAATTTACTGAAAAGTATTTTTATCATTTCAGATCGGCATCAATTCTAAAATCTGGAAATGAGGAATGGAAACGTGAGGTGGAATCAGTTTGTTCGCATATATTAAGAGTTGAAGAATACAGGGATTTGTCGAGTTGTGTTGTTCGTCGATTTATGGTCAGTTAAATTCGTGTGTAAAACATTTTCTATTGCTCCAACAAATATTTATGTTGAATTTGAAGTTTCTGAAGTTTAAAGCTCTTTATAATGTTCTAAATCAGTGATGTAGTTCCTTTAGGTTTCAGAGCATGTTTTAAATTAAATTCATAAATGTAAATCATGTCTATGATTAAATTTTGAAATCATGCATTGGCCAGACCATGTTATAATTTATTTTAATTTATCAAAAATGAATTGCTTGCAGCCAGGTGTTTTCTCAAAAACTTTTTTGCAAAATATTGTTCTTGCAAACCACGCATATATTAGTTTGATTGAGAGATTTTCCAAGAAAGGAGTGCTGTCTACAGTAATTAAGCGTCAAAAAACGCGGCGAAAAAAGTCAAAAAGAAATACGCCAGGTGGGTACTCTCGGTTAATATTTTAGAGAAATTTTTATTTTCTTGTAGGTCCGAATTGACTTTCGAAATCCTTGCTGTTCTACAAATTACTGATTTCTTCTAGAAAATACTGTACAAGAGTCGAAAGAACCGGATTGGAATTTGTGGGATGATATTTGTGAGGAACTCTCTGATCTTATATTTGGTTATGCTGAACCAACCGTTGATATTAGTGCTATCGACGTGCTTCTTAATGTCGATGATAGAATTCATCAGTATTTGCCCACTAATTTGTTTACTTTTTGCGCTTTATTTCTTTCTGCTTTTATTACTTTCGGCGTTTTCCATAACTCCTTGTCTTATATTCTCTTATTCTAGGGCAATTAGTTGCAGTCAAAAATTATCATTAGCGGAAATTTATAGGCAGTTTGCAATGCTCATGGTGCAGGACGCACTTAGTCAGCGACGTGTTGCTGATGCTGTTGGTATATATCGGTCAGCGCGTGATTTATGGCTCGAAGATGGTGTATTTGGAACAAACGGCGTAGCACCAGAAGATGAGTTTCTGGAATTACGGGCCGTTTACTTTGTGGATCTTAAAGAAGTTATTTTTATTTTCATCCTTTTCATTTTGTTTAAATTCTTTTTTCTCATTTTTCTTATTTTACATTGGATTCACTTTTAATTGCTGATAAGTTCAGTAAATTAATTCAAACATAGGGCAATTTATCACTGTATTCAACTATAGGGTAGTGTATCTCTTAAGACTACTGTAAAATCAGAAGTGCTTTCGGTGCAGAGATGCTGCTTTACTTTAGATTTTGGGAATCTTTATTGGGTAACAAAGAAAGTACAGTAAAAAGAAAGTTCTGTCTAATTTTTTTTGTGATCGATCTCTCATAGCTTATTCTTCTTTCTTTCAAATTTTTAAAATACTCCATTTTTTCTCTTACAGAATTTGAGCAAGTCTTAAAAAGTCAAAAGATTTAATTTGAATAAAAAAGTGAGGTTCGAGAAATAAACAGGTTAAATCGAACTGGGAAAAGTGTCGATTAGAGACATATGGATTGGAGACAAGTGATAACACAAGAAACGATGCTCTATTCAGTAATGAGCTTGATGAAATCGACGAAGAGGACGAGGAAAGAAGTGGTGAGTCCGATATTGAAACAACTATAGTCGAGAAAGAAATCGACTTTCATTTCGATAATTATGTCGCAAAATTTGCACGAGTGGATGTGCTGAAATGGTAATTTATGCATTAATGCATTTGGTGATTGAGTTGATATCATTGTGCATTATTTTCTGTCTAATTTTTTTTGTGATCGATCTCTCATAGCTTATTCTTGTGCTTCAAATCTGCTTTATTTATTTTGGTCTATTCTGAAATCATTTTGCAGGTATGTATTACTCCTAGCTGATTTCGAATCTAATACTGCTGAATTAAATAAGGCAGTTTTGAAGCTCCTTCATCGAGTAGCTTTTGATTTGAAAATGGCTCCACGTTTATATCAGGTAGCTCTCTTTGTTTTTGTTTGGTAGCAACAAAATGGTTATTATCAGGACAGTATTTCGTAAAACTTCGTGTAGAGTTTCTCAGTATCCGATAATGATTATTAATTGCAGCTTTCCCTTTTTGTGATCTTCAAACAACTTGGTCAGCATTTCAAGAATCAGTCAGTAAACGAGATCAAGAAAAGCCAATATTTTGAGATATACCAATTCGGTTATCATGTTTTGCGACGATTTTATGTTGATTACCAGAAAATTGGTTCAAAACTGGTTCCGGAACTTTTGTTCTGGAAAGGTCCCAAAGAGTGTTACGAAATTGACAATGGATATGGAACATTTGAGTAAGCATTGAATAAATAGACATGCATCCGTTAAAATTAGCTGTGTTCCTCGCATTTTCTTGAACTTGTTTGCGTTTTCATTTCCAGCAGACAATAGATATTCGGAAGTTAAAATTTTCGAGGCATTTCAAACATTCCTTTACAATATGTAGACAAAATTGAAAACAAAATTCGATTTCAGAATTAAAACAGATGGCAGTAAGGGTAAGGAGATATTGTGGCCGGAGGAGCTGGATAACGAATTAAGGGCTCTTTATGACGAATATTTATTATTTGAGGAAAAACCCAAAGGTAAAAGAATATGAGTTTTGAATCTTTTGTTTACAAGTTATCAAGCCATTCTTTGGTAACAATTCTTCAGATGTCGATATCGTTGAATACATAGAGCAGGGTTTGTCGCGACCTCGAACACGTCGACAAATTATTCGACAAATTAAGATGCTTGGGTTGGACGCATTTGGTGCAAGAGGCACTAGGAGGTGAAGATATTTGGATCTTTATCAAAAATTAAATCCGTCCAGCTTAGATCTTTGTATTCTTTTGAGGGTTTCTATAGTTAGGTTCTGTGTAACTATGATATTAATGTCACAAAACCGTAATATACTGTTAGCATCTTTCCAGAAAGTAATTTAAAATTTTAAATTATGTGTAGTCATGGGTATCATTTTTTAGAGATCTGGAGAGAGGAATCAAGTCGTTCGTTTTTACACCAGAAATCGTCAGCCAAATACATAATCTTACCGAAGAATTTAATTCAAAAACGTCTTCTAAATCAGGCTAGAATTACTGAAATTTGAAAAAGCTACGAGCAATTTTATCTGTCTTCGTATAGCAGACTTTTTCTCTCGAAGTGATAATTTATGGAATCTGTAAAAGGCTTCTATCGTTACTGAACCTTATGTATGATATAATTTGTCGAACATTTGGAAGATAGTAGAGTTATAAAGGTTCCATAAACATCGCTTATTTTTACGAAACTGTTAATTTTTAAGCAAATATGAAATAAGAGAAATATTTTAACAGTATGAATTTTTGAGTCACACAAAAACTTCTGAATATTAAAAAATTTTATATATTTCGGTACCAAGCAGCATTTGGTGTTGATATTATCCCACAAATTCAAAGTGATCAGCATAATATTGCATCACTAACTTTTCAGAAGATTTGGTTAACTTTATTCGCAATAATTTGGCAAAAAAATATACAAGAGCAAAAATCATCAAACAATTACAGTATGAAGGTATAGACTACCAACCACCATCAAAAAAGAAGTAAGGAATTAATAATTATTTTAAGCGTTAAAAACACTTGAGAAAGTACACTTTTGAAATTTAAGCTTTAAATATCTCGTTCTCCTTTAGCTCATAAACACCTTTAAACTATTTCCGCTTATAGTTATTTGAAAGGAATGATGCACTATGAGTGAATTATTTCATCCTTCATCATATACGAGGAAAGTCTTCTCTTTTTCATCAAAATTAAAAAAATAACAGATTTTCTGTAGTAAGACATTCAAAGAGAATATGCACTGTTTAAATATATCTAGGAAAATAAATTTTAATTTTGAATTCGATGAATCCATGCAACTTCATTGCATCAGATTTCTTCGTGTTATATTGACTGTTATTGTATGTGGATCATTTTAATGCTCTTTTGATGTCATTCTGCTTAAATTAGGTTCTAAATTTTGTTTTTTTCCTATCGTTGAAGTATTTTACCAAAGGTGTAATTTAGTTTTTCAATGGCTTCGCAAAAACTAACTATCGAGAGACAACCAGATGAAGAAATTTACGAACTTTTCAAAGGTCTGTTTTTCTTCGAATGTTTTTATGTCTATTTCTGTCTTCTTTTTGGCTTTGGTAGTTTTATTACAACTTCAAGTTCAGATACGTTGGAATTTGGCCAACATTGTCAACGTGACGACGCATGTGAGAAAAAACGGTATGTACCATTTATCGCCACAAACTAATTTCGACTAGCAACCCTTGATCGTTAGCAGTTTTGACGGTTATCTTAAATTTTAAATTTTAGTTTCTATGACTCCATTATGTTGATTTTCAGAAAGCAAAACAAAGCAGATCGATCCATCGTTTGTCCTTCACCAGAAGTAAGCTTATTCGCGTTTTTTTTTTCGTGGTTATGTTATATTACTTGTTTAACCATACTGTTACGAATTTATCAACTTTCATTATGTAATCACTGAGATTGATGGCAATAAAGACCAGTGACTGTGAAGGATTTGATCCTTTTCGATGTGTAAAATCTGTTGAATTATTCATCCTTTAGCTTTTGAGATAACAAATACAAAAAATAATCGCCGAATTTCGTTGCTGATACAAATAAACCGTGAAAAATTGCATGGCGAGAAGTGTAATAAATTTTGGGTTTCATTCAGTTTCACAGAACCAGTTTTTCGTTGAAATTTTTAAAAATTTTTTTGCTCTTCCTGTTATAATATGTCTACTTCTTTTTGACTGACATATTTCATAAATGTGAATCTTTCTAAAAAAATGATGGGAAAAAATATTGAATTTCTTTAATAGGTTGAATACTGTCGTGATACATTTGCGCGAGAATTTCTGTACATTTCTATTTTGCTTTGCAGGAAGATTTTAAATCTACCGATAGCATCATCAGTTCAGATATTTTTGGACATGCAAGTGAATCTAGTGGAAATAAGGGAATTTATGAATCATTAACAAATTGCGAAGCTGAAAACGTCGTGGTAAATAGCAGCGATGATGAGGTTGCTGCTGTGTTAATAATTTAAATTCTAAATTTTAAGTAGTCCGTTGATATACAGTCGAATTTTGGGTGTTACGTTATGTTTATTGAAGTGATGAGCTAGAAATGTATAAGTTCAAATTTAAAAGTCCTGTAAATTTCTTCGGTTGAAACAGAACTTTGATCATATGTGTATCTCATGAACGAATTCAGATTGTGCTTCAAAAACGGGAACGATCAACGGCTAGTATGAGATCTCCATTTCTTTCCGATGAGGATGACGGTACCATTGTGAAAAAACGCAAAAAGTGCATTATCGGGAGTGACTCAGAATAAATCCCAAATTATCACGTCTTTCATTTTGTTAAGCAAAGCATATTTTGCTCAGAATGCTGTACTTGCTGTATTTATTTATACAAATCTCGAATTTGATTTCATTCATTTCATGAAGTACTTGGTTTTGTTTCAAAATCTCTTCTACCAGTAGATATCATTTCTTGAAGGTCAGAGTATTGGTGGCCCGGCAAACTAACCGAGAAAATTCCAGCGGTTGCTAATATAGTTCTATTTCGAGGGATCGTACTTTTGAGTTTTAGCCTTCTTCAACTTCAAATTCCCGCTTCACATCTCTTGCTTTTTGCCACCTCTCAGTCTTTCATTTTATTCTGTTCTTTGCAGTATTTCCTGATAAATGCAAAAAAAAATCGTGCTTTTAGAAACAACCAGTTTACTTTCCACATAAAACTTTAAATGGAACTCTACAAAACAAACAATTCAAATTATAGCTGAATTTCGAGTCTCCTTTTATAAAAAATCGCACACTTCCAGTCACCACTTTCATGTAAAGGTTTGGAGCATAGAGAATGCTTG
This sequence comes from Madathamugadia hiepei, assembly GCA_013365335.1. Taxonomy (NCBI): domain Eukaryota; kingdom Metazoa; phylum Nematoda; class Chromadorea; order Rhabditida; family Onchocercidae; genus Madathamugadia; species Madathamugadia hiepei. Next base: position 20,284 of record JABVXS010000731.1, read on the forward strand.
AATCATTGAATAAAAACATAATGAAAACAATTCTACGCATAGCTAGGATGGAAGGTTTTCTCAAACATGCTCTGCGTCATGAATAAAAACAGCCACGAACACGAGGATTGGCGAACATCCCAGATTCTCAACAGTTCTCTGATTATCCGATTTTATGGATTTACTTTACGCAAAAATGAGTTACCACTAAACTGTTTCGAGAAATCGAAACGACATGAGTGAAGGAACAACAGCTATGAATGCTCAATAAAGCTTATGATCACGTTCGAGCCCCGAAATGATATTTCACTTCTGCTGCATTTCAGTAAGAATTCAAAGAACGGCAAGCAGGTCCTATGATATTCCTGACACTTCAATTGGGGCGGCAAGTTTAAGTGGTTAGTTCAATTTCAACACTACGTGAAGTATTATTGCATGTATAGAACTCGTAATAATTTGACCATAACTCTATTAATTTAACGCATGGGATCGACTCCAGTTCAAAAATTATAAATCTTCATAACATTCTGAAAACAAATTCCGGAAATTTCACACAATTTCAATTTGTTGAAAATAGGAGGATTATTAAGCAATTTACACCACTGATAGAAAAACGAGGTCATCAATAAAAATGCGACGGACGGTGCCGAGTACTGATTTACTTACGAAATAAACAAAAACTAGCTGCCGAAGCAGAGAAAGGTGATTCACTCAAACGGACGATTACAAAAACAGTGATGGAGTTTCACGACAAATATGAAGCACTGATTTATTCAATTAACAAAGCTGAGCGTCATGACAATTTGATGATAGTGAAGAAAACACAACAGGTTCAATTTTCAGCTGAAAAACAAAAAAATTAAAGCTAAAATAATTACCCAATAATTAAGAGTTCGAAAATTTGCCAAATAATCAACTGAAAAAGATCAATGGAATGAATAAAAACTCAATTGCCTCACTAAATTTCCTGACCATTTTAACCTTCCAGATGATGAATTTTAAAAAAGCTTCCTGAATCTATACTCTTGAACTACAGTAACCTATTGTAACTAAACATTCATTTTCTTTACTCTCACCATCAGCAGTTGCGTGAATGTTGTTTTCGGCCTCACCATTCACGGCATCAACGTTACGAACTCCTCGGCGGCCTCTCCCTGAAAATCACATCTCGGATAGTGTTACTCAATCCCTAACAAAAATTTCCCACGAAGTTCTGGCTTAAAAAATGAAATGAATACATGCCGCACCACCACGACCACGGCCAGGAGTTTTCCGTGGAATATTTTCACCACCAAATTGGTCCTCGCCCTCCTGATGATCACCCTCAGATACGTGACGACGTTGTCCACCGCGACCACGTCCTCGTCCGCGGGTACGACCACGACCACGGAATCCACCACGCCTGCGTCTTCCACCCTGTAAAGCACCTCCATATTATAAAAAATTCCAAATTCCTGACTAGAAAGTGTGTAATTACTATGTTCTGTAGCCTTGAAGGTACAATATGTGAAAGCGACAATTTAGAACTCCTCACTTCATCATTATCACCATTTTCACCATCAGCTCTATCACCTTCAGAGTTTGCACGTCTTGCTCCACCTCTACCCTGACGGTAACCACCATAATAGAAACGCCGACGATATCGTCCTCTTCCTCGCACATCACTTTTTTTATCAGCTGCGTATTTCGAGCCCTCCACGTTAAGCCCATTTGGACCAGTGACATTTGCTGCTTCTGGGCCTTTCTGTCCCTCTACGACATCAAATTCTACCTAAACAAACAACCCAATTTATCATTTAAAACGAAAAAGTAAATGAAAACTAAAAAACAACATAAAATTTTATTCGCATTGGTTTCATCATATAATACTGTTATCAACTTTAACCATGAAGATTTCTGATTTCTAAGGCAACAAATTAATCAAAGAGCAATAAAGATGGTTAGCTGGTGAAGAGAATTCTCCCCACCTTCACTCTTTCATTTCTTAATTCATCCATCTTGAAACACGAAAAAGTAAATGAAAACTAACTCTCTCGCCATCACCCAGTGATCTCAAATATTTATTTGGATTGTTCTTTGTGACAGCTGTTTGATGAACGAAGATGTCATCGCCTGTATCAGCACGGTTTATGAACCCATAGCCGTTCTTGACGTTGAACCTGAAAAGCGCTTTTTATACATAAAAGCAATAATAGAAAGTATGACAGTAAATTACAATCACGATAACAATTCTACTGAATAAGCAACGTGTTTCCCAGATGGCAATTTCGTGCCCGGTGAAATTGGAAAAAACCTTAAACCGCCTCGTCAGATATGAAGTCAAGCATCCTAAAATGAAAATTGAAATGTTGTCTGCACTTACCACTTAACAGTCCCCTGTATATGGCGTGCAACGATTTTTTTGCCCGCGATGTGGTTTTCGTCATTCAAGGGCGCATCAGTCTTTGGCTGCTCGTAATGGCCCTCCGGCTTCTGTAAAAGGAATCTGGGTAAATTTACTTTAAAACATGTAAGGTATGACGCTGCGATTTGAATTCTAGGTATATAATCACTTCCACACTCTTCATTTTAAGGTTTTCCAAATTTTTCACTAAATTAAAATTTCTTACGTTGTTGGCTTCAGCCATTTCAGATGGTACGGCTTGCGGTGGTTGTTGCACCAGATCTTGTTGTTTAGGCGGCTGAAAATGTTACATTAGTTCATTTATATGCTTATTTATCTTCACTAGCATTATCTGGCTTTATTTTCCATCAGAAGCAAAGAATATGGCACGATGCAACTTGCTTTCTCACCACGAAAATAAGAAATTCAAAATTGAGCAATTTAGTTTTGAACGTAGCACTCTAATAATTTCAAAATTCGAAACTATTTTCGATTCAACTGTCAACAGTAGGTCAATTGATCAAAGAACTGATCAAAAACAAATAGCATGGAATGAGTCTGCCACGAATGAATCAGTCACACCGATTGCAATCCATGCAGCAGAATTCTACTCCATACTATGGAATGAACCAGGTGATCCGTTAGACCAAAAGCCATACAACCTCCCCACTCCATCACGTACTAACTTCCTCCTCCTTCCTTCACGACACCTCAACCATCTCTTCCCTCTCAATCGATTTCATATATAAACTGCCACGAGAAAAAATAAGGCCGTATGGCATTTCATGGCTTCGACCACTTTTAATCTCAAAACTTCAAATTAAAATTTTTTCCGCCATCAGTGGATGAGGCTGTGTTCTATTCAAATAGCATATCAGTTAGAGATCTCCTGACATGAAGTCCTATCTTGAAATATAACGCTACTAAAACCTCTCTTGCACTGTCTACTATTATTTATTACATCCTCTAGTCCTACACCCTCTTCTCTTTCCAATCATCATCCTCCCTTTCCTATGCCATATTTGTCAACCCAAATGCAATAATAATCGATAAACAATCGTTGCACCTCGACAGTCACTCCACAAATCTCCCTAATCTTTGATCACTGTAACTGCTATGTCGAAACCGAATATTCGATGAATGTCATTGCCACTGATTCATTGCATGCATCCCTTCTCAAATCATTCAGGCAATCAATACTTCCGATCCAATCATATTCTGATCAATAATTTTGCTAATCATATTCTCTCCTGTATTTGCTGTTATCATTAGATCAATTAAGAAGTCAATTTTCACAGAATCCCCAATAAAAAGTTTGCATTCAATGAAACTATGTTGAAATTAAATTTCCAATTAGTAAACTATATTGACACGAAATTTTCAAGCCAAAATTTAATCAAAAGCGAATAATAAATTGAAATTGAAAAAATTTCTAGATCACGGAATGATTATTTTAATTTCAAAATTTAATAAAACTGAAACAACAGAAGGGTTTTCGATCCCCGATGTGTTCTCACCGACGACAGACCTTTGCGACGGGCCGGTCGGATAAAGTTAGTCGCATGAAGGGTGGGATGCAACAGTTTCAAACACCTTAGCTCAACGATCCGACAATGGCCGCATGAAAG
>JABVXS010000732.1:0-24230 GCA_013365335.1 Madathamugadia hiepei
AAAGAATCCTTCTGGGCACTCCTCGACGACAAAATGATTCTTTTTCAATTTCCGCGTTGCCTGGTTGAGGAGCATATGTGCTGAAGAAGTGGACTCGTCGTTTCTCAGTGAGGATCACTATTTTCATGAGACGGTCATTGTATCGATGTACCTCAGTGACGACGTCGCTTATGCGTCGTCAGATGGCTATGACTACGCCTTATTTCAGTTGTTCTAGAGGTCAAAATATCTACTGAAAGTATATTTTATGTTTCACGAATAAAATAATGAAGCATCGTGCTTGCATAAATATCCATTTATTTTTGCTTCAGGTCATAAGTGGGCAATATTTACCCATGACGTCCCAGGTAAACGATGTGATCGACCCATACGTGACCATTGAAATCTTTGGGATCTCGTCGGATTCCTGGAAATTTCGGACGAAGACTATTCGCAATAACGGGTGTTTTTACATGTTTCTCTTGGTTTCTTTGTATATAATGAACGATAAAGCTTAATAGTTTGTTGTTGCCTCTGCTGGAAAATAATAATACTAAAATGTTCCCCAAGTTTCAAGTTTTGTTTATTTTTTATATTTGAAGTTGTCTCCAAAAAAAAAACCGATATCTGCACGTAGGCTTGTCGTCGTTCCGATTGTTTTTTGGAGTGTACATTTCAGCTTTAACCCACAGTTCAACGAAACGTTCACATTTCCGCTCCATTTCCCTGATTTCGCATTGCTCCGTTTCTGTGTGAAAGATGTCGACTCAACTTCAGCAAACGACTTTATTGGTGAATATACGATTTCAGTAAAAAGTATTCGTAAAGGTTTGAAACTTTATTTCATGCAAAACTGTAAGGGATATAGATATAAATTAATCACTTACAACTAGTTGCAAACTTAAAATTTTTATCTTTTTGGGAGGTTTGCATTTATTTGGTGCGCTTTTCATGGATCGGCGTACTGCTTCGGGCAGGATCCCCGCTCTTTTTGATGTTTGAAGATACAGAACTATATTTAGGTTACTCACACATACGGTTGAATACAGGTAAATTGCACATGGTGGACGAATGTGCCTCACTTTTCGTACGAATCGGATTTGAATAAATTTATTGTTACATTGTATATTTCCTAATATATAGTCTTTTACCATGGTAAGTTCGATTTTCCAATCTACGTATTCCTCGAAATAAATGCTTGAATCATTGGTTTCACCACGTTCAAAGTTCACACCGAACGACTCAACGAATCTCGTATCATCCCCACCCATCGTAGTTGTAATAGATTTCCCTAACCAGAACGACCGGTGGTCGATCCAATACGAATTTCTACTGTTTCCACTCCTAACGTCAACCTGTCGCAGCGCATTTATTCTTTGCTCATTTAAATTCCTTCTGATATGTACCAAAATAAAACCAGAAATCCATTACACTGACCGACCATCCAATGCTTCCTTAAATCACATTTGCACAAATGGTTGTTTGAAAGAAACTCTTGGTGTTGGGAATGAAAATGACACTTTAAGGACTTTTAAAAGAGCGAAATGTAGGAATTCCTGCTAGTTTTATCTAGTTCCATTCGCTTCTCGCAATAATGTACTTTGCTTATTGAAATTGAAGCAAACATTATTGGCATTTTATACACCAGGATTCGATTTAAACACCAATAGCGCGATAGGAACTGAAGTGTGGTCCTAAAATAGATTAGTCTGGATTACATTCGATGGTGCTTTCAATAGACAACCTCTAGTAAGTAAATATTTAAGTAATTATTTGAAAACTAGGCGAAAAACGTAGAAATATAAATACCTGATCAGTAGGAATGAGATGATACAAAGCTTATGATAGTGTTAGTCTCTGTCTTTAAGAGATTCATGTTCGAATTGTAAAAAGTTTTAATCCATTGGTCAATTACTTCTTTGATGTTTTCTTTTGTACAAAAAATACTTCGCTGGTAATATTCATTGTCTTAAGTTTTTGGCACTGCCGAAAACTGTTGAGATTGGAAAGAAGTAAAAACATTTTCCATGCTTTAAACTCGGACAATACTGCGATAAAAAGCGAGCTAGCTTAACAGTACCTCGGGCAAAATCATACTTCATTGGATGAATCGGCAACAGTGGTGCTAGTCCCCCAATAAGGCTGAATTCTACAAATTACCAGACAACATTACATAAGCTATGAATTTAAGACCACAAGTAGTACAAGAATGAGACGCTGAAGTAAGCACAGAAATTGAGCAAGACGACTGTTTATAAAATACGCCGGCACCAATGAATCAATGATTTAAAAAGCACAAATATATTCCGTAAAGTTCATGGAGGATGCTAGTTCGGCGAATACGAAGGCAAGTGCTCCTTTTTACTTTTCACCACTTCTGCGAGATATTTAAATCTGAAAATATGAAAAATCTTTAGAACTAATGGGAAGAAAATTTGCTTTGAACTGGTCAACATATTTTTTGGAACTGAGCATCCGTTGCTGTTTGATTTAAAAATGAGCAATTTAGTCGAGACAAGAAAAACACGACGAGTAATTGGACTGCAAATGGAATGTTGAACTCCTTGGATGAAAAAACGAGATTTCAGGCAAAGATAATAATCGTTATGGCGGTACTGCGAGCTCCAAACGCTTCGAGGTCTTCCCTCAATACCTCTCCTTCAATACCTATGTTATTGCAGCCAAATCGTTGCAAAGACGAAAATGATTTACCAACCTCCTTACGCAATCTTTCTTTGATCTTCCAACAAAATTTGCGATATTTTCCCAACGATCTAGATCGGATGACGGGAATTTTTTAAGCGCTGCTTCAAGCAACTTTTGTTTTTCCGCACTCCACTCCAGTTCACCCCCTTTTGTTGAATGAACCAAAATATCCTTCACTTTTTTCTGGTCATGAGCGTTACTTAGAGACTTTAGTGTCTTTACCTGGAACTGATTCACTTTAAAATTTTACACTTATGTTTATTTTACAAAAAACTTCATTTTCCCTTGTGAATACTAACTGCAACGGCCAGAATTTTTATTTATTTTTTGATATGATTTACCATGAAAGACTGCACCCTAAAATAAGCAAGTGATTGTGACGAGCTGTCAAGTGACCAAAATAGAATACCTGAATCAAGATATCTTTTTCTGTTTTATTTTTTACGTTCTTATTTTCACGGTGTTCGTTGACATAGCTTGCAATCTCTGACCACCTAAAAACAATTTTTGTCATTTCATATCATAAAACATGATAACAGCATAAATTTTCAAACTGTACTTCATCTTTATTCGACGCAAAATAAGTTGAGATTCGAAGTAGAATACTAGTTTTAACCTTTCGGTAGTACCAATAGGATACAAAGTAGTAGCTTTGACAAGTAAAGAAATTTCATCCGAAGACCAGTGTGGTGCGCTATATGTTGTGGCGTGAGAAGAAACTTCATCTTTCGCTCCAATACTTTCTGGAATTCTTGTATGAATCTGAAAAACAGTTAGTATAAAGCTCAAGAAGATGCAAAATTCAATAAAACTAATATATCAGCACCAAGCATTGTAAGAAAAATTGGAGACTTTTGATTATTTCTATTTAAATAGCTGTTTATGAGCTGAGGTTAATTGGTAATTCTTTCGTTCATGATAATTATGTTGGACGTCGACATACAGCAAAGGCTGTCGACATATTCTAAAGAATTTGACATACTACATATCATTTCTGGTTAATTTAACTGCATGAAACCATCGTGAGGCCACTGAAATGCGGCAAACAATCTTTCATTATATAAGAGGAACAAGGAGTTAACAATTCATTCAAAAGCTTAACTTGAGTCAACCAAGTCAATTAGCTACAGTCCAATTCGTTCAACACTACCTTAAAATGACCAATAAAAACTCAGTGTATTCTTTGTTGACTGCGTTAAAAGAGGTCATCTTCCGTCTACCAGTAATCCATTACCAAAAACGATTCGTCTGAGCAAATATACAAAAATACTTCATTATCAAGCTTAATTCCGAACATTCCAAATAGGTTACATTTAATTTCAATGAAATACATTTAAAGCAAATGTACATGCCTGAGCATTTAAAGTGCCCATCACTTCTGTAAGACTGCTTAACAGCTCAAGCTTAGCGGTGATTTCATTCAAACGAACTGCATCAAATCGCAAGCAAACATGTTCGATTGCTTCCAGACAAGATAGTTTCGATGAAACGTCTGCATTCCAATAATTCTTACTCTAAACATCACAAATTTTTTACAAAGCACTTCACTGGTTAACTTGCTTATCCATAGTCCCACATATAATCCAACAGAATTCAATACAAGCCGATAAACTGCCTCGTTTATTCTATCCACTCCTATCACAAATTCAAAACACTGGTTTCAGTTGATCAACATTGGGTTATTTCTTCCTGGTTTCTTTCGATCTCTTTATGCAACCGTAGTCACTTACATCCAAAATTAGATTTGTGAGGATACAGATTTAGGAAGTGATAAAGAAACATTGTACATAAACAAACCTCAGCAGTTTTACGTAGTTTTCTTCGAGCTTCACCAAGTAGTTTTTTCTGCTGCTCTTTCAACCGCTTCTCGAAGGCCCGTTGCTGCCGTTCTCTTTCTAATTGTTCCTCCTCCATTTTTTTATTTTTCAGTTCAATTTCCTAGAAAGAAAAGCGTTTCCGTCAATCTTTGCAAAGGTACTGAAATTTACTGAATGTTAAAGAACAGACCAAATATTACCAGTTTTTTCTTTTCGTCCTGCGCCTTTTTCTCTTCTAATGCCTTCCTACGTTCTTCCCTCTGCTTTTCCTTTTTCAGTTTTTCCTGCTGTTTAAACTTTGCTACCCGAGGATCTTTGCGATATGCCATTTCAATAAGATTTCTGATTCGTTTCATTTCGTTCTTGCGTCGTTTCTCTCGCTCAACCTAATCGAAAACATGTAAAATTTACACAAATTTCACAATGAAGCAGACAACTGATATACATTTTTTTTTATAACAAATATATTGAAATAGAAAGGGAACCATAGCAACATATATTGAACTCGACATTTATGTATTTGTATATACATTTATATTTAAACTTACACTTGTATTTAAACTATAAATGCATAAGTATCCGGTATTTCTTTACATTCGAACCATCCCCCTAATATGGGTCGCATCCTCAACGATTTCGGAGAGACAATCAAAATATAAATATTAACCTTATTAATTTTTTCAATTTCACGTCTTTCCCATCGACCTTCACCCTTTTCCTTATCCTCTTCATCTAGATAAGAGAATTCACGCCACGAATCCCAGTTAAACCAAAATAAGTAAAACCTGTCCACCTCAACTTGTGAACTACTGCTATCGCCTAGCAGTGGCGCTGGCTGCCGAACAGACCACCTAAAACCAATACAAATTTATAAACCCTTCTATGACCTACAAACTTGCCATTTGGTTCAAAATAGGTCCCTGAAGAGATTTCAAATGAGAATACAGAAACGATGCTTTGCTTTAACAATTTTACGACATCCAAAACTAAATATTAAATCTTCGCTATAACTACTCTAAAACAGGAAGTTTTTTTCTGGCAGTAGAAACACTCCTACTGCCACATCAGTTTTATCGAACCACAATAGCGTTTCACAAAAATTAGCAGTTTAAACCAACCAATGGAAAAATGTAACTCGCAATAGCGAATTTTCGATAGTAGAAAAAAAGATAAAATCGTTTAAGAACCTTGCATTTCGAATAAATACCGGAGCTAAAATATCGTAAAAATTGTTAAAATTGATCAATTTTTCATCTGGAATCGAATCATCGAATAACCGGTCCACAGAATCATAGGCTCTTCTTTTTTGTTCCGAAATTCCTAATTGCTCATAGGCTTTCGTTATACATGTAAAATACTCTTCACCACCACCCTCTTCAATTTTTACTGCATTCTTCTTATCCGGATGATGTTTCAGGACTTTGGCTCGATCTGTAAGATTTTGAAACAAAAATATGCAAAAGGCAAAAAAAAGTTGGACAACATAAAAACACCACACGTTCAGAAAATTTCAATCTCGGAATTTTCTAGTATTTTTGGGCACTAATTAGAATCTGTGAAACACTGTACAGATAAAAATTAATTTTATACTGAATCTTTTATAAGATTAAGTTTATACAGAATATTTTATAACTTACAGGCCGTGCGAATCTGAGAAGTACTGGCTTGCCAGCGCAGGTTTGATAACCCAAGCACTTTGTAATGGTCTTGTGTCATGCAATTTTTCGGGTCCAAATTTTTCAAAAAATTGAGATAATGTTGGTCATCTGGATCCATAAATTCATTAGCTCCCTGAATTTACATTCTTTCGATTGTTTAAAAGCATGGTATTAATGATTAATTGAGTCAGTTTTTTTTGCATCATGTTCGTTGTTGAAGTAATAACCATTACACATATTACATTGCCTTCTGCACTGTCTAGATTCGTCCAGTTTTCTGTAAGACGTTCAGTAGCTGGTGATTGTTTCAAGATTGGCTCAGTGCATAGGCCAAGTGTTAGTTTATCGCGAATAATGCGCAATTCGTACGAAATCCCTGCTTCCTCTTCCTTCCGAATATTCCCATTAAATCCATAAACTGCTAGATCCAGTCCGGATAATGGCATTATAAGCCTGTAAAAGGTGTAGAAAGTACAAAAACTAGAAGACAGCACTACATCGGTAACACAAACAGGCCTAAAGAAGTGAACTTTATTACTGCTATGAGCAAGCTTATTTAACACAACAAAGTACCAAGCACTGCGGCATATGTCCTATTTTGCACTAAACAAAGGAATCAATTAAAATCCAGGTAAGGAAAGGTGTTCGAACTAGTGGGACCATTTCGTGTCCTTATGCTAGAATGAAATTCTCTGTCCCATGGTTCGGGTTACTCCCCCCCACCCCCCCGCCGTCTCGCACGAAATAAATTCGGGTCTTGCATAAATGAATTCACTCAATTTCAAGGGATAAATTATGTCATAGGGATCTGATTCATGGGGTATTTTATTAGCCAACAGTGGTCTTTTAGATTTAGCTCGTCAAATTCTCCTTTAGAGCCTTTTGTCTAGTGCCAGTGCGTTGTTGGCTGTCGGACATTTGCGCTTCATTCGAATGTCACTCAATGGTTTACGTTACTGACATGTTAATTTTATTCGTTTTTCAATGCTTATACTTACTTTGATAATATAAGCTGGTGATATAGGACAGAAAAATGCTATTCAGTCAAAAAGGAAGGAAGGATTTGTTGTTCTGAACGTTCAAGGACGTTATAAGATGGTGCTTAAGAGAATTTTAGCGTTGAGTTTTTCCGCTAAATGGAAGTGTTGAACTGCTTCAAGAAAGCTAGGAAGATTGGAACATTAGAGAAAATCTTGAAATGCGTCGTTTTTTGCAACAGTGTGCGTTCACAACTTCAATGCTTTTGACTCCTTATCAGTAGGGAAGAATTTGCAGGATAAATGAAAAGTTATGCGTTGAGGACGATCCTATTTCAGTCGTATTCTATTGGTACAAAGGGCTTCTTACCAGTGAGAAGTTGTAAATCAATAGGAGCTGAGTACTCCAAATCTATGACAAGACCAGATGGTTTATCAGTGTTGGATATTGTTAAGGAGTATGACATACCAATTCATAGAGTTTCATTGAGTCGGGGACTTGCACTGAATCGGTTTGAAAAAGTACTTCTTTGCTTTACTATGACCATTTCTCCGTACTCGAAATTTTTTGTAAAATTTACTATCCTGCTTGACTTTTTTTCATGATTTCACCAAATTTCTGTAAATTCACCATCCTTATTTCGTGTACTTAACAAAACTTTTGCACAACTTTAAAATCTGTTTTCAAAGGTTTTGTTACTGTCAGTTAATGGGTTTAATACATCCCTATATAAAATGAGGTTTCATTTTTGATAAAAAAATAGCTTTATCACTTGCCTCGTTCTCTTTTCTGTCCGTGAACTTCTTGAAATCATCAGCCTTATATTAGGTTTGAAATCAACCTTATATTAGGATTGCTTTTTAATTAACTTCACGTTTTCACTAAATACTGCTTCATAACGTCATTTTGTGAGGGTATCCATCGAACATCATAGAAATCAGTTATATCAAAACGATTTATTTTGCTGAATGTTTGTATTTTCCCTCATTTTCAACAAGATTGGCTTTTAATACTGCGAAATATTCCAGTCAATAAGTAATTTTGTCAGCTTTATAAATTTAGTTCCAGTATGATAACTGTTGATGTTTTAAAGGATTTCTTGATTTATCCGGAATATGATGAAACAGATGCTGCTACGAGCATACTGGAGTTAATGTCTGCACTCAAAGATGATATCAAAGCAGCGGGTTAGATACTTGGAATTGTGCTAGTTACCATTTAAGGAATGTTTGATGAATTCTATGAAACGCTAAGGTTTATATGAGCAGTTTGCAGCTGGTCAGGAAGATTCCCTTGTGGCTGTTTGGGAAAAATACAAACTTTCTTCGTACACTGTTCCCAAACAATACGGTATGTTTCTTGATTTTGCACAATTTTTAGGAAAAGGAAGAAATATTTCTGGACATGACTCACAGTCGTTGAGGTTGCACTGGAATTTATCATTCAGTTTGTTGGAGTGTTTTTGTTTCTTTGAACATTATAACACCGAATAGTGACACGAATGAATTACTTTCTATTTTGAAATTTCTGTTTCAGTAACAGTTTACTTAGAGTAAATATTCAGGTGGTGTCGATGTTTGTTGCAAAGATATTTTGACTATTTGTGAAGTACTTGGATTGCAGTGGAGTTTTTATTTTCGTTTCGAACAGACTCACTTAGCAGCATCGCTTATTTTGCGGTATGGTAATGACTTGCAGAAGTCGTATTATCTGCCACATATTGCATCCGGAGTAATTCGACCTGCAGTTGGTTTTTCCACACCTGAAATGTTGGTGTTTCTTTGTTTTAAACTGTCTGTCATTTCTTGCGACATTTGTGGAAATCCCTATAATCCATGAATGCGGATGATATTTAGTGAACAAATGATTCAATAGTACTTCAATATTTTTTTTTTTGATATTCGAATTTTTCAGGGATTCAGATTTGCTGAATGTTACATATTTTTGTGAGTTTACCAATGACAAAAAACCGTTTGTTACAAATCACTTCATCAATGCACCGAGTGCTAATTTGTTTCTCGTTTTTGCTAAACAGGTTTGGTGTCAAACTTATGCATAAATTCTATATCGCTGTTCTGTGAGAGTGGCCCTTTTGAATTCAATATTGGTAGGAGTAGCTTCTTAGTTGTAATATTAGATTTGATGTTAACCTTTCGTTTTTTTTTACTAAAATCTCATGTTTATTTTTCAAATAGTTCATTTAATGCTTTTATAATACAAAATTCAATCTTTAATATAAGTTAGCAATTAAAACTTGATGCTATATTGCTGGATAACTATTTCCTATTTCCAGAATGAGAATAAAATAATTTGCTACCTTCTTGACAGAAGACGTGACGATAGTGATACTTTTCGAATGGGAACGAGAACATCTATCCTTGAACAGAATGGATTACAAGGTTAAATTTTTTTTCAGTCATTCAGGATGATTTTCAGCGGTTTATTACGGGTTCATTTTTACGCAATGCTATTTCCAGTTCTTTAGTGGCAGTCACTTTATACTTTCTCTTCAGTTAATTTATGCGATTTCAAGCAGACGATTATGGGGTCAAGTTCGGTGTTGGGAAAACCTGAAGACGGAAAAAAAATCCTACAGCAAACACTAGTGAAACAAATTGCATTTGGTGCTGCAGTCGTAGGTTTCATGAAAACTTTAATAAGTATGTTTCTTATGATCTGTGTATTTTGCCAGCATGGAAATAACTTCTTAATTTACCTAACTCAAACTACACTAATAACTTTTGTGCATAATGTGAAAAGTTTTTGTGGTCTGAAACATCGCGATGAAATGCGAAGTTAGACTTTCTATCTCAGTCATAATTCATGGTAATTTCTAGATTCTTTATCAGAATACTGCAATAAATCACTGGACCGAAATTTGTCATTAGCAAGGAGGAATACTATCAAGGTTGGTGAGTACTTCTTCTGGATGTATTTGATAACTATCTCCTCTATCCCATCCTTTAAGCGATACTGTATTTAGCATTTGATGACGAAACTTGCACTAAATACTTTCGTGCTTGAGTCCATGTGCTATTATGTTGGTGGACTTCATGACGAGGAACTCATACTATCTCTGGATGTTGAGGAAGCAGTGATACATGTGAGTTATTCAAGCCGTATGTTTTCCAAATTTTCTAGGGACCCGCTGTTGTGAATAATTCTGGCCAGAACTATCTGAATCATTTGACGCATAGAAATTACTTGTCATTCAAACTAAAATTTGCAATATGAATTTAATTTTTGTGTGCCATACGAGTGTTTTTTTTTCTTGCAAAACAGGTTTTTAGTTGAATATCTTGGAAGTAATTGTTGAGAATGGTTTTTGGCTTTGGTTTTTGAGCTAATTATAATATTGTGGTTTAGAAATATGCTAGGCGTTTGCTTTCTCAAGCTGCATCGTCAACTACAGATATTATTGGAATGGATGCTTATACATCTGGTATGAATTTCGACGGACTGCTAAATGAGATTATGGCAGCCCTTTTGCTAAGCACTACTGAATTGGATCTTGAAAATTTTGCGGCATCTCAAGTTATCATATCGTATGCAAACACCAACGCGCATAACATAAAGTTAACAAGTTCCTTTACCACTTCGTTACGTTAGGGTTTTTGGCTTGAAGAAATTAAATATGTAAACATAACAAGTGTACTGCGTACATAAATTCAACTATTTAAATTCTAGACAGTGGCGTTCTTTTGATAAACGACTATATGAGCGGATATTTGGTCGTGTTGAAAAAGCAATTTCATTTCACGACCCAAAGCTGCAGCATTTTATCGCAGAGCACGCACACCCATCATTAAAAGTTCGCTTTTAAATGAAGCTACAGGTTATTAGTGAACAGTGATGTGTAATATTTGATTTAGCTTTTTTTTTTGTTTGATGATATGAATCTTTATCATATTTTCAGATACCATGTTTTCTCTCATGTAGAGGCTGCTCTAATGCTTGAGGATTTGTAACGTAAAAAGTTAGAATTAATAATGGTTGCTGGATTGCAGCGAATGATTTCTATTATAGGTAATATATTTTTTCAGGAAGCATGCACTTATCTAGAGCGTACGATGTGGAGGTTGGAATCACTACTTAATTTACTACTTACGAATCATGGAAAAAGCATCATCGATGATCACAGTGTACTTGAAGCGATTTCGAAAGTCGTCGAATATAATTTTGGTATGATTACAACTATAGCACGATCAAGTCGATCGTACTCTATTGGTCTACGAAATGGCGATCTCGAGGTACGCGGATCACATTAATAACGTTGCCACTAGTTCAATTTTCCGTGAAACCCACACGATAAACTCCTTCGCGCGTACGATTGTCTGATAAAAAGTTTTTATAAGATCTAAGCAACTTAAGAATGAGCAGTTTAATGATAAGGCACTTCGAACTTCTCGCATTACAACTAAAGCGATGTAGGTATTAATAACGTAATTTTTTGATTTTCGATCTGGTCATCTGATATATTGAGACAGCTGTATCGTCGAATGTTATGATTTGCATTAATACATATTAATTTTTAGTTCCTAAAAATGTTTAGGTATCATGGACACAGCTGTACTGTTCGGAAGCAGCTAACATGTCAATGGCTGAATTGAGGAAGCTGTATGATTGTAAGTTATTTGTTTCTCAGCAATATTGGCCAGGTAATGTCGTTCAGAAAATAATGAAGTGTATGTGATACCTTGCTAAACGTTATGCAACATTTGGTCGCATTATGACGGCTTTTGAATGTACTGGACTCTCTGTAGATATCGCTATGGAAATTGAAATTGGGCAACTAAAAAAAATTGAGCTCTTTGAGCTTAGTCAAAAAAGCACTTTTTATATTTGCTTGACTGAATTAACATGACAACTGTGGCTAGTGGAACATTTTAAATTCCAAGTTATCATGAATTTGATGCACCCGAAACGTTGCAGATTTTCCGTTTGAACGAACAAACTCTTTGCACTCCAAAATTGGAAAGTCTGTTTTGGATAATGATGGATACTGCATTGAAAATCCAATTACTCGAAACTGGTGATATGATTGATTGTTCTTTTTGTGCAATAATTGACTTTGTGAAAATTTCCCTAAACAATGTAGAATAAAACTTCCAATTCTAGTTCACTCAGTTTAACGATGTGCTCTCATGATATTTTCGAAAATTAGTGTAGAATAAGCGAATTCAAGAGTCAGAACAGAAATTTATTACAGTGACAGATTTTTCGGTCTGTAACAGAAGTGTATGGCCTAGCAAGTACATAAGGCATTGATAGCACAGTATTTCCATCATATAGCAGTATAGTTAGCACGAAACGCGTTAAACTGAATGCATAGTTCCGCCTGAAATACACTGAAGTATACATTTGAAAATAAGCTGTATTTTCCATTTCGTTTCAAGCGCTATCCGATCTTCCGTATGAATTCCATTTGAATACTGATTTGCTATGCAAGTGAGCAGGAGACGATGATATACAGACATAACATGTGAATCTAATCGCTTTAGACCAAACCTTGCTGCAACCATTTTTGCAACGATAATGCGGATTCGTGCACAAAAAAAATCGCATTCGCAGAGATTCACAAAAGATCCGGATCAATGAGAAATAAATCGGCTACCTTCCCTTCCTCTCGAAGACATGGGGACATGTCCAGCGTTCGAGCTTTTCGTCTTACAACAATCTCAGACTACAGGGTAAGGGAATTAGAATTCGTGACGAGAACCCTGATTCTTCATTGCTCTTCCATTTCGGTTGGTTCCTAGAGCGATTCCGGATTCGAAGGTTACAAATGACGGCGCATTACTTTTGAATCTGAATCATTTCGTATCCGCGCCATGTTCCGAGTGGTTGATTCCGAGAAAACGGAAGACGAGGATCTGGCGAAGATCTGTCTACGTGAGACTACTAGTACCTTGTAGTTTGATTCCCGGTTTAGTTGCAAATCTACCGATTCATGTTAGAATTATTATCAATCATATGGAAATATTTAGGCCTTTAGAAATTACTTCTTTCTTCAAAGAAGCCGTACTTATTAACTTGACTGAAGTTCATCATTCTTCATGAACTTCTGAAGGAGAAGCATTTAAAGCTGTTCATATGGCATCAGATTTACTATTAAAACCTTACTCGTGATATGTGGTAATTTTTCAGTGGAATTTGGAAACACTGTTAAGAACAAGAGGTTCAGAAAAAAAATTTATTTGGGCAGATGAATTAGGCGAACGGAGACCATCTGACGTTTGATGCATTCTTAGTACGAGAATAGAAAAATCTATATGATTAGGTCGATACATATAGGTCAATGCATATCCTGCTCCGAAGATTTCAACATTTCGACTGACCTGACAATATTGCAGTCATTTTTTTACCTTTTAAATTTGAGGTTCTGGCTTTTAATAGCCTTTTTAAGGGTATATAATGTTCCATTTCTGAAACATTTTCTCTTAAAATAGGTTCAGGTAAGATATTTATTTGGAGGAATTTCAGCCTTGGTTTTTTCGACAGTTTACATTGTTTCGGATTTATGCATTTTTCGTGGTGTTTTTCCAGAAAAATCCAGTAGTTGCTGTCTATTTCAGCTTGCGATGTCTACACCAACTGATACACAGAATGAAACTGCTGACGGAGAAAACGTTGTGGCTAGCGAACGCGACATTTCTCCACCAGTAAAGGTAATAAAAACTGATTGCAAAGGATCGGTGGCACATGATACAGGGAAACATATCGAAACGATCTGCTCACAGAGATCTGAGAGATCAGATGATGATCTCTGTACTGGTGATGCTGTTAAACTTTCGGGAACTGATAGCGATCGAAGCGATTCACCTGCGGCTGAGTCTGATCGTATAACACCTCCCCCCAAGTTTGAATACAATGCTTCCGATTCCAGCGAAGAAGCGACGCGGATTACTTCAGATCGTGGAGATTTTCTTGAGGATCTCGAGAATATCACTGAGTCGTCGGACTCATCATATAATTCACCTGAACACTCCGAACTCGATAAATCCAGTGAATTACAGGAGCCTTCTGGTCATCCGCGTAGTCCACCAGCTGGCAACGAGCTGCCTGAATTTTACAATGGACAGGTAGGTTTTTAATCACGAAATATTGGATTCACCGAAAAGTCTGATTTGAATATCGGTATTTTTATGGCTAGAATTTCCTAGTCATCGTTTGCTTAACATGAAATTTAATCAATTTCTTGATTGAAAAATTGTTCATTCAATAATTTTGCGAAATGGTTCCGTGCAATAGATGTATTTTCGATTTTATCAGAATTTTACTAATGTACAGACGTGAAAGCTAGGGAACTTAGTTCATGGAAATTGTTCTCATTTCAATGGATGATTTTTCAATGCATTTCTGTTTCATTTGCGTTTTTCAGACGACGCCGCGTTGTTCACAAGCAAATCGTGTCAACAGCTTGCGAAAACGAATGGCAGTAAATTTTTGGTTCCTTAGAATTTTTCATAATTAGGAGTGAAATATCTTTTTGCTCTGAAAAGCTATATTGCGAAATCATGAGTACAGAAAGCTTTTTACTGCATTATTGTGGATATTACCTGACGGATAGAATTTTTTTATTCGGATATCAGCAGTAAAAAAGTGGGGACAGAAAATGAGCTGTTGTGATGAATGTGCTCGGTTAATCGAAATTATCAAGGTTTTCGCAACTATTAGGTTGACTTGTTTTTCTTTTTCATCTTAAGTTCTACACAATTTCAGGTTTATTCGCCCAGCGACAACATATTGTCTCCGTGCACGATGAAACTCAACCGAATGAAGAACTTTTTCCGCGTGCGACATGAGACAAAAAATTTATCGTTATTGTCTGCTGAAGAGCTGAATGAAATAAATGATGACTCAGATGATGGTCAAATGGAAGGTACTCCTGTTTTTAAAGCTGATGGACTTGCAGATAATAAAATTGATAAAGCGGCTGATGAGGATACTGGTTCCACAAAAAACCAAGAAGATTCTGATCATAGTGATGTTTGACTTTCTCTTACTGTTAGACGTCACCATTGGCATGTACAATTGTACCGTTTTATTCCTTATTCGTTAAACCAGCAAGTAATTTGCAATAAACACTCCACGGGGAGGCTTAACTCGTTTTATATTTTTCTTTAATTCTGCATCATCTCATAGACATTCCATTTAGTTATGTCATCTTTTTAATCAAAGCACAATTTGCAAGCTTGATGTGCAATGCACTGCACAGTTTTGGTGATCATGACAATATGCAACGTTTTCACTACCATATTTTTTGCGCTTATTTTATGTATAGCAGTGTTTTAATCATATCCTTAATCCGAATCGAAATTTATCTATTCGCTACACTGTTGAGCTTTTAAAGAGGATTTTCTCTACCGTCTTATATTCGTTCCTCCTCTGTAAAATGATAGATCTGTTCCATAACATATCATTTTTTTCTGTTTGAAACATTTAAGCAAGCGTAAACCTCATTTCACTGCTGGATAATCATTTCCTCATGTTTATCGTTGCTCTTCCCTCCATTACTCTGTGAAAATGTGTCCTCAACACCAGTAAAAGCTGAGTTAAATACTGTTTGGACAATTTATGCTAACTGCTTACATTCCACTATCATTTCTGTTCACCAAATTTTTTTAATCGGCAGCTTATTGAACAAATGCTTCTCAATCTTATGGGCTGTCAATGGTGGTTGACGAGACTGAAGATACGGTTTTATTCTCCGAGTTCAATTCTTTATCACTTTCGGCAGTGCAACATATAAAATTCAGAGATATGTGAACGAAATACATTCAACAAACAAGTGGAAGCTTAAAGAAGTTCGTTTTCACATCAAAGTGTACAATATCTGAATACATGAGTGATAAGGATGACGTGAATAATGATGACAGTGGAAGTAGTAGGTGCGCAGGGGATGGAGCAATTCACTTATTTAAGACAGTTGTAAAAACAGTTGATATGCAAAAAACGATCCTAAAGACAACTACACCATACGGTAAAACAAAAACTGTACAAACTGTTTGTGGCATATTATTTTACTACTATTTAAACATGGAATATAATTTTATAGATCTCGAGAAGAAAGTTCAAAATATTTCGAGCAACTGTTTTTTTTTTTACGAAAACTAACGAAAGCAATCCAAAATAAGGGACACAAAAACAACAATCACAAATCATGGTATGTCTGCATAAACTTAGCAGAGATCATTTTTCGAACGTTTACCAAAGGCAGTGAGGTATGATGCATATTTACGTTTGGTTGCATTCGATGCAGGACCCAATTCATCCTTCAAAAAAGAATTACGATGTATTTGCACAAAGTAGAAATTACAAATCGTTAACTGACTGTTGGGTGACCATAACTCAACATCCAAAAAAATCAAAATGATAACCCAGAAAATGTGGACTAGGTTCTTCTGAAAAAGCAGTTACTGGAGAAGTGATTATGCGACGACAGCATCCCTCTGGTCCTTTGAGAAAACACAATAAACAGAAAGGTTAAATATTATTTCGTAAGTAAAAAATAAATAAAATTCGACTGAAGAATTACTAGCAGCTTCTCGGACAAAAGCTCGCGACTTTTTTCCGCTCCAGAATGTCCCGCTTCGAGATATAGCTGCCCAAAGCTACTACTGCCTTGCAGTACTTCACCATGAGTAGGTTCATTCGATGCGAGGTTGCGCTCCTTCTCTTCATATCGTAATTTCAGTTCCTGGAAACTTCTCTGCAAGTATGGAATAAACGATTTACAAAACAAATACGAAAAAAGGCTTCAAAACAGCCAAGTTTCAATACTGTGAGGATTCAACATTCAATGCATCTGGCTGGCCTTGAGAAGACTAACAAAACTGAACATAACTTCCAGGAGTTCTTTTAAAGTTAAATAAAAAACAACTCCCAAAACGTTGCTCAAAGTCAGTCAGCGGTAAAAATTTATAACAGATTATAAACTGAAAAAAAAAAACAGCAAGCAAAACGCACCACAAGTTTTTCGCATTGCTCATCAACAGTGAGCAGCGCTTTTCGTAACTCATGATTTTTTTTATCCGAGCGTTTTAACTTCTCGGTAAGCTCGTCGATTAATTTTCTATCCTCTGTGTTTATATTATTCATTATGACACTTGCCTAAATCGTACAAAGTTTTTTCGAAAGCATTCGGACAAAATCACAATAAATAAGACTCCAGATGTAAATCTAAAGAGAATACGCTAACTTCGCCGATGATCTTCATGACACCTTTCATAAGTACCGAGATTACGCAAGCAAAGATCAACAAACATTTCGATCTCCCAGAAAAGATTAAAAGCGAACAGTCAAATCCCTTCCTTCCATTAGCCCAATGATTAATAAGTTAACAAAACTCCGGAAATACCTTCATATTTACAGATCTGGCAACTGAATCATCGCCACACTTAGAATCAGCTTCCAAGCTAATAACATTGGAATTACCGCACTGTATAGGTGAAACTGGTAATATGGATACACTGGACGTCTGAAAAAGATACAATCAAGATAAAATGAATCATGGTAAAATTAAGCAACAAGTTACCTCTGAAAAACTCAGAACGACATTCCCAAAATTATTCACACGTCGCGAACCATTCGGATTGCATTTGCTTGAAATGTTTTCCATTCCATTTTTGTCGGAGAGGACCTCACTCTTTTTCTGAAAATTATTACATATACATAAAAACTAATTATATCCCACTGGGTATTTAGACAAGCTACTACGAAAATTGTAACTCAAAACACACACAAAAAAGAAAATAACACAAAACGTACACAGGTTGTTCCAGCCTGATGAGATGCAAGCAACTTATTGTGTTCACGCTTTAGCTCATTGTAATCACATCTAAATATTCATATATTGATGTCGTGCGCAATGAATCAGCTATCCGGAGAAAAAGCAAAATACTTCAAATCGCTAATGTGAACTGATTTATTCATGAGTCTAAACCTCAATAAATAAATTTCATAAAATTATAAGGGCAATCGCATCACTTAACTTATATGACGGCTCCACAGGATATCTAAATCACTTTATCTCAATTGAGGATATCAAAAAAAAAAAATTATAATCGCATAAATATTTTGCTTCACTGCTGAGAATTAAAAGAAAAAGCGTTAGTTAGAGCAAAAGCTCTAGAATAAAATATGCCTCTTTACATAGAAAAAAAATGATAAAAAAACCTTAATTTTGCTTTCTGTTGTTTTATTTTACCGTTGTCTTCCAGCAAAAAGAGACGGGTACGTTCGGCATCATTTAAGGTGGACTTTAATTCTGCTAATTCTGCCTTTAACAAATCCACTTCAACCTTTGTTTTATCAACATTCTAAAACATAGCATCCAATTCGTACAATGCCGAATGCTTATAAAAGCTCAACAGCAAAATCCAAATAAAATTTCTGTGCTTTTAAAATTAATAAATATGGAATTTTTCACGGTTAAACCTCTGCTTTATTTTCCTGAGCTGCTCGTATACTGCGCAGCCATTCACGGCGTTCTTCATCGAATTTGGCTTGATTCACTTCCTGGCTATTGCGTAACTCAACCATTTCACAAACCAATGCTTCTTCGCGAAGTCGATGCTAGGATTGAAATTTAACCATGATCACCGTTATCTGGATATGCTAGGTTTACAAATTTCAAACGTTTAATTGCAGACTTCACCAACCTTACAAATAACTTACTTGGAACACTACTTTGTCTTTCATACAGAAATTTTGATGAAAGCTCACAAGTATACATCCTAAATATTTCTACAGAAACCACTTCAATGTAATTCCAAGTTTAGATATCTCGTCACCTGTAATTTCCTTAAGTGTAATAATTTACCATATTCACTTGTGCTTCCAGAGAGGCATTTTTTTTTCTTGCTTCCAACCAATTTTTTTGCATTTGCACAAACTTTTCACGTTCATTTCGCTTCTTATCCAGATCCTCCGAACCTGTTTTCACACAGGAAACTTGAAAATCAGCATCTCCCATCGCTTAAAAAATATTTTTTCGCTTGAATTTCTGAATAAAACGAAATAGAAATATTCCTATTTCGTGGAACTTTTTTTGGAATCCTTATGGTTTTATGTGAAATCACCTCCTTCAAATCATCAGTCTATCAGTAAACTGTAAAGAGTGCTTTGAATAAAAAGAAATCCAATGAAAAAGTTTAATGACAATGTTTCTAAGAAAAATTAACGTCAGAAAAAAAAACAAAACATGAAAATACTCTTTCAATCGAGAAACATATTTTTTGACCAGGATTTTCATTGAATTTTTGAAACCATAAAAACTTCCGAAATTACTACAAATTAAATCTACGTGGAAATAATACTTGGAAATAAACCTCTGCTGATAAACTTTAAATGAAAGAGCTATCAATCAGCAGGATAACAATGCAGTTCTTTCTTTTTATTTTTTTATAAATCAGTTCGAATAATTACAAAGTTGCACTAATTTAAAGTAATAAAAACACTACAAACAGTAGACAAGGATTTAAGTTAAGCAATTAAGTTGCTGCATAATCTGGCCAGCTGTTCTATTAATTTTTTTGATACGCCAGCCGGTGTTACTGAACATTATCTTCTTCCAGTTGTCAGTACTTTTAACAATCAATCCACTATTTATTTTTAATACAAACAAAAATCATATATATATTCTATGACTAGAATTTATCGTCATATGACCAGCTCAAAATTTACCAGTAAAGGTAATTCTTAATGACTATTCTATAACAAATAATATTTAATGAGTAAAGAAGACAAAAACGAAACTCAATAAAATGTTATAATTTAGGTCGATGACTCCGGCATGCTGTTTATTCTATAAGAGAACCCACAGAAAGTTCACAGCTATTACGATTACGAATTAAAAAACTAAAACCAGTTCTAACCAAATATTTTTTTGGACAACTAGAGCTTATGATTCAGATATTCCCTATCTATGTTAGGTAGAAGTGCTATTGTGAACATCATTGAACGAGCACAATATAAATGAAAAAAAACTTCCAACTCATCTTACATTTAACTTCACACGCCGAAAACAACACCATCCTTCACATTTTTATTGTGATTAACCATCCCATTCACATCGGTGGGCAACGGGTATATAAAGACCGTATGAAAAAACAAATCTCAACAAGATGATTCCTCACATGTCACTGGGTTCCACTTATTCAATGTTTACAATTTTAGTATCCACTTTATTTTTGAAATTCATAGGGATTCAATCAAAATATCATTCTGAGATTATTATATCCAGATATTATAGCTGAACGATCAGGGACTGAATGAATTCAATGCCTTAGTTGATTGAGATATTTTAGTAGTAAATGAATCAGAACATCAAATTATATGGAATTACGTTGTTAATCAGGATTGATAAAAAAAGAAGAATAAGTTTTTGTGATTTCAATAAACCTTGAAATTAATGAAGCGTTTTTTAGTGAAAAGCTTAAATTATCGTTAATTGTCATTTATGAAAATAAATTTTTTTTTGAATTTACAAAAAATTGGATGTATTAAAAGTCATAATTTTTATTCGAAAAGAGTAGCGAGAAGATGTAGTGCTAGCAAGGATGAGTAAATATTGAACTAATGTTAATGTAGGTTAATAGATGGAAATGAATTAGCACTAATGGGTCTAAAAGGTCTATTGAACCCATAACAGAACAAATGCCCGAAGAAATTTCTTCAATTCAACCATGTCCAACAATTCAGCCTTTTTCCTCCCATGAAGCTGTGCTTATTCATTGCAGTTAAAGATAAACACACCTTCGTTTGTGGTTTAACTCTCAAAAACAGACATCTTTGCGTCATCTTTGCTATCTTACAGTTTCTTGTTGCTCTTATTTCACTTCTCCAGGTCGTTTTTTCTTACTTACACTCAAAATTATTCAAATGTTATATCAGTGAAACTTATAATAGAAATTTATCCATCAAATAATCCTGACTTTCTTGGATAGCACCATTTTCAAGGATTCAATTAGACTTCATTCAATCTCACCAAAAACAACAAAAATTGAAAAAAGAGAAAATTGGTGGTTATATAAAATTGAATAATTTTACAACTAACATGAACTTGTACAGTTGTGTGGTTTAATGAATTTTTCCCATCAATAAATTTCTCTACTGAGGAAATCTTCATCTACTGCTGCATGCTGACATGTTAAGAATTTTCAAAAATTGATTTCAGCTAATCATTTTTTCTCTGAACATTTCTTACAGTATCTAAATTTCTAAAAGAAAAACAAACCTAAGAGATCAGATAAAATACACGATGAGTTTAGCATGCTTACTCGATACAACAACACAATAGCATATTTGGATGCAAATCAAATATCACAAGAAGTTCAACTGCAGCTGAAATGGTAAATTTCTTTTCGTGTTTTTTTTTGTTTTAAAAAAAATTAGCTGACAAATTGAGCAGACTTGTTTGACCTTATGCATCCTAAATTTACCTGAAGAAAATTTACCAGACCCAATACAGAGCTATATTACCTTTACCATCAGAAATCAAAGCTTCAAGGATTTAATTCAAAAAATATCGCCGTACTTCTGGTAAAACGAATCATGATTTTTATGGTCAATTGTTTCTGCAACTTTTTTCAGTGCTTCTTTTCCCTTCTCTTTCTCTCTTCAATACTTGGTAATATGAGATAATCCAATTCCAGTTTCTGGCCTATGATAGTATCATATTTGATTACGGCCTGATGCGTCGCATATTAGGAACCACTGAATGTATAGCAAATTATCTGGATGGTGGATTGATGCGATCCGTTTGGTGTCTGTCCCATACCAGTTCATTGTTTTTGCTGTTAATTGCATTATTTTTCCGAACAAAACCAATTTGGTCGCTTTGGCCCGGTGAGCATTTACTCACATCGATCATTCCTAAAATTTTAATACTAATTCCGCAAGTGCTATACCTCTTCAGGCCTTTTCCGATCAAATCATTTCAGCACTTTTGATGCAATCATCGTATGCACTTAGGTTAGCAGTGTTGACGATGGCGACAGCGCCAAAATGCTCGACGCACTGAGTGGTAAAGTGGACGCGGAATTCGGTACCGAATTTACCATTTACCTGTTGGGCTTTTACCAACTGGCTTTTCACTTTTGTTTTATGGCATTACTACTGGTATGTAGAAGCGAAACTTAAGTACACTGCTGAAGCGTGTCTCAATTCTTTCTAATTAATAAAATTTATCTAGCATGGTAGATAGGTGCAATCTTACAAAAACTGATTACCAATGATTTATGCTGTATAGTACACCTGATATCCAATTATTCATTGATCATTGTTTAACTAATAAATAAATTTCTTATTATTGCAACTTTTGTTGATTTCGGCTTTCGAAGAGAAAGAGACAGAATAATAAAATTTGTTAAAATTTTAAGAACATAATAAATCAGCACCTGAGGGAGTACAATTACCCATAATATCGCTGCATTTGATCATTCAAAGGATACGGTTTGAAATGACACTATATTGATTTTATCTATAAATACATGGTAATTTTATTTACCGTATTTCTGCATGACTACAATTTTCAAAATCATCGATAGTATTTAAAGATGAAAGATTTACGACTTTTTTCTTGTCTTTTTTATTTGAAACAGTGAAACAGTGGTAAAAACATATTTTCATCAAAAGAAATTTTTTTGTATTTGATATTAAAAAGTGCAATAGAGGAATCAGCAGAAAAAATATGAGCAAACTTTATTTTTTTTTAAATTTTGTATATCTTGGAACTCATCAAATTATTTTCAAATCAATTTCTTTCCTGAACAAAAGAATTAGTTATATTTCCGTATATTTATAAGCATTAAAATGATTATCAAATTAAAAGTCATATGATTCTCGTAGAAATTCATATGATTCTCGTAGAAATTAAGAAGAAAAAGAAAGGGATTGTTTCAATAAAAAAGCAAAAGAAATGGAAAGAAAATGTTTTATTATCATAAATAAAGCAAAAACATTGCATTTCACTTGGAGACAAGAAAAGGTGTAATGATGTGCGATTCCCAGTGAGATCAAGATCATCGACCTGTCCTGATACTTGAACAGAAATGGTTGATTAGATCACCGATTTTTCACGGTATAGAAGCGTCTATTTAACCTTGAACATTGAAATGGACTATAGAAAGTAGAATATTGAATTAAAAGTGTTTTGAAATGATAATTCAAATCTCCTGAGAAGTGTCGTTTGAAGAAAAAAAGAAAAATTCAGAAAGTGAAAATTCAAAATTGCAAAGGTCCGACAATATTTTTTGCAATGATTAATAATTTTGATGTAAATTATTTAAACATTGTAAAAAAAGCCGGTAAAAGTATAGGCAAAATTGAAGAATGTTGGAAAAAATTTCGAGGTCCAATGTGTCGAAAAAAAGTTATATGAATTTCATTTCTATGAATATAAACTAATTTCAATCAATTTATTGGGTTTAAGGCGGATTCATAGTGTAATGGATTAATCCGCATGTCGAGAGATTGATAAGATATACGTACAAGGGTTCAATCCCAGGTATGTTATCACCGACGACAGATCTTAGCGACAGATCGGTCGGGCAAAGTAGTAGCATGAAGAATGAGATGCAACAGTTTCAAATACCTTGGCTCATCACTTAAGATAAGAAGATAAAGTGATCGTCCTAAAGTCCAATGGCTGATAACAAGGGAAATGAAACACAACAACTTGCATGTATGAAGCCGAACGCACGAAGACGATGCTCCACAGTAGCGCACCCTGCAACCTAGCGGGACAAACGCTAAGGAAAAAAATTTATTGAGATTAAGAAATTTCTCGCCTTTTTAAGCAAAAAAAATGTCAATAAAATGATAAAAAATGGTATGACATTTTCATGTTATCAGTGTTTCATATCAGACCTGATATGATAAATTTCATTAATCAATGATCAATTAATAAATGAATTTCATATGGCGTTTCTGAATTCCAAGAGAGAGAGACAGCCAGAGGTAGAAAAAAGAAATAAATTTGAATATGCAATCTTTGTAAGATTAATTATCGTATCATTAGTGAGAAATTATCATTCATTCATCATCGGCCATCTGTTCTATTACGAACTTTAGCGATTTGATGAATGAA
>JABVXS010000733.1:0-24228 GCA_013365335.1 Madathamugadia hiepei
TTCACAACACGCAGAAAATAAAGACGCTGTTTTTTCTCCAATCATATCGAAATAATTTTTCCGAGTAGTGTGAGGGTTAAAGCATGTCGTCGAGGAGTGCCCAGAAGGATTCTTTTTCAATTTCCGCGTTGCCTGGTTGAGGAGCATATGCGCTGAAGAAGTGGACTCGTTGCTCCTCGGTGACGATAATTATCTTCGTGAGACGGTCATTGTAACGGTGTACCTCAGTAACGACGTCGCGTATACGTTGTGAGATGGCTATGGCAACGCCATATTCCATTTAACCTGAGTCAGTATCTCTTGCTTTGGCTCCACTCCATCGTGTTTTCTGTAGCGCGCAGATGTCGATATTCTGCTGTTTCAGGATTTCTAAGAGCTCGCCTAGTCTTCCCGTGAGGGTCCCAACGTTTAACGTGACAATTTTCATCTCATTTCTCCGTGAGTTGTTCCGCCTGTTGTTTTTGTTTATAATTTGAGCTAGCCTACTTTCGTTCTGACTTCGTCCACAAGCCAGAAATCCTTGCACATTGTTCGCATAGACTGGTCCTTGTCTATGCGCGTCGTTTCTGGAGTACGCCTAAGCATTCTTAGGGTTTGCGACTAACTTTATCCAACGGGCTCCTCGCAAAGGTCTGTCGTCGGTCACGTAAGAGTTAAACAATGAATCTTTATTGGTTTTAAATGAAACACACTTATTGATAACAAGCAGTGTTTTACAGGGCACCTTTGAAGAAAGATTGATGCATTTGCTCGAAAGCAATCGAGAATCCTGCCGAAGGAATTTGTTTTTGAATTTTCATTTTCATATTTTTTTGGTTTGTTTCCCATTTCTGAAAAAGCCTTTTTCTTAGATATTATCTAACAAATCAACAGGTTTGTTCATCTTTAATGACTTGTGATTTGTAAATTATCAGTAAAAATTTGCAAAATTTTGCTATTTATTAAACAGCGAAGCAATATTTAGTTACATCCTTATAATGTAATTTATCTTAGTGATAAAATATATAACAATAATTTCGGAAATGCAATGAAGACAACAGACGGCAATCAAGAAATAGCAAGAAGGAAATCTGTCAAGTTTCAAGTGAACTCTAATGTTTGTGAAAAATAGCTTTTGCATAAAGCAATAGGTTTGAATGCTTTTTGAATATCAGTGAATCGAGATGCTGATCGGGGATGTGGGAGTAGTTAATGTTTAGACTCTCCACCATGCTTGAAAATGGAGCAGTGGGAGAGTCTGAAGATGGTGTTTGTTTTGAATTTTCTTTATCAGGAAACTGGGTCATCATTTCATTTTATAATCGGAATGTAAGTAATACATCTAGCCAGGTCTTTTTGTTTAATTTCATCAATCTCTGAGAATTTTAATTTAACTTGAAGTTATCCGTGCAAATTGTGACAGTATCGTCTAGCTTCTCCGAAGTGCCACTCTCTGTCTCTTATTCACATCGTCGATTCATAGCTCGATATTTTTACAAAACGTTAGAACGTTAAACCCGTTTTAGCGAAATATCATCAAGTCACTCTCATTTAATGCAAATATTCGTGTTGAGGATAAGATTATTGCTAGTTCCTAGGGATATCTTGGTCTGCTGTTGTCGTACTTGAAAATGAATGGTGTGAGACACTTGGACTGCATACACATGGTGCCTGAAATTCTCCCAGTGAATCAAGATAAAATTGGAATAAGCTTTCACATCGTCGATTCATAGCTTTGAAAAGATTGAAATTTCAATCTAAAATTATTCCTTCATTTCTTCAAATAAGTACTAACACCACATACAATTCTACTGGTTTCAGATGTGGGAAGTGGAATACCTTGACTACCTTGGCCAGTGTTTTTCTGAATTTTTGTAATTTATTAAAGTGAATGTTACTAAAAAGACAGATAGTAACCTGAATTGTAATAAAATGAATTCCGTGCTTCGACTTCAACTTTTCATTAGCTTCTTGTATAACATTAGCGGAATCTGAACTCTTTTCCGTGTCTAAATGCGCCGACATAGCTACTTTATCCATGGTTAATGACCATACTCGAAGTGAATGGACATCTTGGACACCTAGAATTCAACTCATTACTTGTTCTAATTGTTTGACTAATTATGAATTTCATTTCCAGCCTTTCTAATAATGGAACCTCAAAACCTTCAGTTTTCGACGCATATGGCTTTTTTCATCTTCTCTATTAATCTTTTCTCCTTATAGAGGATACTGCTTACTATTGACCTAATCATGAATTCTCGTTTCGCGAGATTTAATCTGTTATGTCAACAAAGATCTGTTGACAAGAAATGATTTCGAAAATTGATTAAAAAAAATGTTATCAGACAAGTGAGGCGTTATTTCTCGTCATATATCCCAAAATTTTCTGTACGTTTTTTACATTTGAATTAATTACACAAAAAATAATAGCGAAATCAATTCCAATTTTGAATTTTAAATTTCAAGGAAAAAATCAATAGAAACCTTTGATGGCACGTAGTTCATTATATAAATTATCCATATTAATATGCTTCGGTGATGCTTCCATTAAGATGAGCACTGAATCTCGAGCTACTGGAAATGAGGTCAACTGAAAAATAAGGTGAAATGCTTGTATTTATCAACTTACTGAAGCAAAGATGAAACAAAAGAATTAATTAGTACCAGAAATGGACTTGATAAATCACTGAAATCAAACAAATATAAATTAAATCATTCTAAGCTGGCAATGAAAGAATATAAAAAGAAGAGTTCAAAATGCAAAGTAACGAACAATGACGAGGATGGAAAAGAGGAATGTACAGATGGGGTCAGCCAGTGGATAATTTGTAAATTTGATAATTAAAGCAGCTGATAGGACACCCAGAGATTGTAGTAAATCGCCAAGAACATGAACAAATGCTGCCCGAATATTGATGTTACTCTAAAATAATTGTTTCTGCTAAAATATTCCTTAATTTATTTAATCATCTCTTCTAATTAATATTCACTCTAATTAATTTTTTCCTTTCAAAACACTGCTAATGCACACACTGTTAAATGAATTCTCGAAATAAATGTCGAGAATTCCCCCCTATTGCAGTAATTACTTAAAAACTATTAGGAAAGAAATCGAAAAGAATTTCACCGAAATTAAATCATTGTGGCCATTTTTCAAATTTTCAAACACTATGAAATCTAACACTTTGAATTCAGTCAAAATTTTTAAATATTTTTAAAATTCCGTGCAGTTCTTTCAATTTGATGATTTATTTATACTTTTAATTTTAATTTAATGCGTTTAATATTTTGAATTCCGTCAATATTTTGCACCAACCACCGTAATAGTTGGTACCTTTGGATCCATTACCGCATTAATGAAAGTTATTATGAAATGAAAATTAAATTAAAATACAGCACTGCCATTGGTGCGAATTTTTAGATTAAAATCTTAGAACGAAAAACTGGAATTACTAGCAACTAACGCTGTACTCAGGTTTACGATGATGATGATCGGTGACATCAATGGCTTTGATAATATTTGCATTATTGTCCTGCTCACATCCCATTTCTTTCATTTCATTGGAATAAACCTTACAGTTACCTTCCTGAAAAACCAAATGCTTCCTTTCAATTAATCTTAATCAATGTTTAGCCATTGCGAATGGTTGTAATTGAAATTGAAGAATAACCTCGAGATCAATAGGAAATGTCCTCTCACTTCCGTGACTATGCGACATCCCGAAATGTGCATCTGTCGCCTTCCCGAAATGCAAAATAAGGCCCATGATGATATTGAACAGGACACTTATCCCTGCCGTGTACAACATCACCGTCGCATCCACGTCAAAATTTTGTCCAATTATTCGTTCGATTGCTGCGTATACAAGTATCGCCGTAAGGATCCAAATCATTGAGACACTGAAAACAAAACAAAAAAATTTTTTTCCGTTCAAGTTGAAAAAAGTTTATTAATCAGTGCGAATAAATATGATCAATAGTAGCAATCCTACCTGATCAATGCTCCCAAGATTTCGGCTCGGTAATATCCAAATGGTAAACGTTTGGTAGGTTTTTTCTGTGCTAATTTAATAGCAACAATTGCAACACAAAAACTTAACAAATCCGAAACCATATGTCCAGCATCGGTCATTATTGCTAAACTGTTAGCAAAGTAGCCACCCAAGAATTCGATGATTATGAATACAATTGTTACCGCTGATACTGCATAAAGTGATCGTTCTACTTTTCTGCAAACAAATTTTGTTTTTCTTTTTGAATAGAAAAATATTAAACAAAAATTTTAATCATTCTCAAGCGAAACTTTTAAAATGTCATGATGTCAAAATGAAAAAAAAAAAAAAAAACGGAAATTTACAATTTTAATAGACTTGATAGAAAGAAAAATTATGAAATATTTGATAGGACAGAAGTCATTTGAAATATTTTCATCAACGAGAACTGATCGTGCAATATCAGAGTTGATATTTTGATGAAAAATTTTTTGTGTTGCTTAGTGCGATTTGAAATTTAAACCTGGTATCATTGCTTGATTCCTGATACCTATCACAGTAATATAATGGGATGCCATCATTGATTCCTTCCAAATTGTTTACAACATTTTGCGTTGATTCAGATCGATCTCGCGACATTAGTCTAGGATTTTAGGTTTTTTTTTTTTTTAAACAAAAAAATATTTGCCAGAGGAAAAAGTCATTGAAAGATTTTTGAACTTCGAAAGAAATGCATTAAAGATTTATCAAAGAACGAAGAAAGTTTTTAACAATTATCATTTCACTTTCAATACTTTTCATAAATATTTCGCTTTGAAAAAAAAAAAAAAAAAAACATTGTTTTATTAACATTCAACAAAAAATTGCTCAAATTTCATTGCATCGGAACGATATTTATTTTTGCAAAAAACAAAAATAAAAAAATTTTTTTTTAAAAAAAAGGTGCGAAAACATTTTTTGAATTGATAAACTAACAGATGCATTAATTGTTAGACCTAATTACTACCATAATACTTTTATGGTAGTAATGTAAAATGAAGAAAGAGCATTTTTTTTTTCTTCACCTTTCATAATTGATTTTTAGTTTCTTTTAATGAATCATTTGATGCAATTTTTTCCTTTACATGCGATCTTCTTTCGGTCTAATTAAAAAAAAAAAAAAAAAACAAAGAAATCATAATAAGCTTCATTTCTTTTTCGTTTTTTTTTTTTTTGGAGAATGATCAAAAATCATGAAGCGGTAAGTAGTGCGATAACAGGAACAGTGAAGTTCTCAAATTAATCCTAAAAGTTGAAACAAGTTGGATGGTTAAATTAGGTTGATTTGCTAGAATTGTTTGATAGATAAGGAAAATTTTAATTAATTATTTTTCATGAAAGATCATATCAGGAGGAGCAATGTCAACAACTTTCACTTTAGGCTCAGTGATAGTTTATTTACAAGTATTTCTATTAATGTTGATTTAGTAATCATTTCATTAATCATTAAGCTTTTTGAAAAAGTTTTGTTGATGTCCTTGGCTATCATTGAAATTGCAGTTCCATTCAACTATTGTGCTTCAATGTTTCAACAATGAATTTTTAACTACTGGAAGTGATGTTTGGAAAATCATCATATTATTTAATAACGAAACGTATGTGAGTTCTGATGAATTAAATTTTGACTTAAATATTCAAGTCGACTTGCGGGATATTACCTGGATGATAATGTCTTTTCTATTTTCGGACAACTCTCGACAATAACCTAAGAGGCAAAAACGAAAGTCAAATTTCATAACATACCTGGTAATGAAATGATCGGAGATGAAATCAATTGAAGTCAACGTGAAATATTGATTGAAAAACGTGCAATCTCAAACTATGCGATGGTTTGCTACATTGTCAAATAAATACCACCTGTTGGGTCTGTTGAAATATTAAGCAATGCAACATTAAAAACCATACGGTTCCAAATGCTGCTGATTGAAACATTTCCTATGAGATTGATTACTACTAGAGATGTGCCCAGCTGATTTTAATTAATGAAATTACAAAATGAATGGGTGCAAAATTCCATGTGATCATTTTGCGTCTACGACAGATGCTAAGTGTTGAGATTCTTCTGCAACTTTGCTTATCTCCCATTTATATGTCATACTATTCAACTTTTCCTTTCAATGACCATCAGCTGATCGATCCGACTCTTACCAGTAGAAATCAATTAAAAGCAGTGATGATGGTAATTGGTAGGAAAAGCAAGAAAATTGATTTATCATCTCAGGAATGAAGAATTATTGCTTTCCTTGAACTTTTCACTTTTTAATTCTCAGCAAAAACTGTGAAATTCGTGAATATTAAATTTCATTTTATTTAAAAATAAACTTTTAATTGGCTCACTGCGCAGTCTTCTTCACGATACACTGTTAGATGCAATCAAACCATCAGGTTAGTAATCATTGATTTAAAAAGTTACAAAGATTTTAAATCCTTCCATTTACTTTAATTTGAAACAACTGAAAACAAAAGCAAAGTATTGCAAACGTGATGTCGAAACAAAGCACAGCAGTGATTGAGATCTTAAAAGTTTGAAAAAAAAACGCTTGGAAAAGTTAGGCAAAGCATGTGACAAAGATGGCGGTTCTTGTCCTCGTGACCGAACTATGTGACATTCATCGAGAATTTTTTCCAACCTAACAGGGAGTCAGTTCAAAATACATACCAAAGGTTTTTCGTTTGGCCAAGATTCATCAGAGAATGCAGTATGCAATAGTAACTTCCCCTTTGAACCTATTCAATAATTTAGTTTTTTTTTCTGTTAGCGTTTCTCCCACTCTCGCAGTTTGTCAGTGGCTGGTCGGATAAAGTTACTCGCAAACCCTGAGAATGTTAGGGCGTACTCCAGAAACAACGCGCATGGGTAAAGCCCGGTCTATGCGAACAATGTGCAAGGGTTTCTGGCTTGTGGACAAAGTCAGAACGAAAGTAGGCTAGCGCAAATTGTAAACAAAAATGACAGCCGGAAAACGTTGGACCCTCACTGGAAGACTAGATGAGCCCGTAGAAATCCTGAAACAATGGAATATTCAATAATTGAATATTCATAGTTAAAGCAAAAGCTTTTTTGTCGTTAAATTTTACTGAAAGATTTTACGAATTTTGCAATACTTTCAACAATTTCATTAAAATGTTCTTAAAGTTACTGGCATGAAAACTGCAGACATCGAATTCTGTGAAATCTCATGAGAAATGGAAAGACACAAAGGCTTTTCCGAATTGACCGTTGATTCACTGCGATTTCAATGATCAAGAATAAAATGACAATGCCTTCCAACTTTTTTTCTAACTTTTCCACACAAACATTTCAATTACATCCTTATGAAAAGGGAAAAACCTGAAATGTGAACAGCATTTGTCCCTAAGTTTCCTTTAATTTTTGACTTTTAGTCTTCCTCATCTGCGCAAAATATTCAAAAAGTATTGAAATTCAACTTTTTCATATTCGAATCATTATTTTCAATGGAATGCAACGAATGAATATTTTTTAAAAGTAATAAAAAATTTCCATCCATGAAAAGGAAGAATTTCGAAACTTTCTCCAATGGATTTTTATTACTCTTTCATTTCGACGTCACAGTTTATGAAATTTTTGACGAGTAATTGATTTTTTGCTTAATTAAAACCTTCTATGCTGCCACGAAAAATGTGGAATTAATTTGACAAAGTTCGGAAAAAAGTTTTAATTTTGTTGTGAGAATTTAGACAAGCCCATTCTTAGAAATAATTGATTTATATTTCTCGCATTGCGGTGACAAGTTAAAATTATTCTAATCACACAATTATCAACTGATAATGAATGTCATTGAATAAATTCGAATTTCACTTTGTTCTTGAGATTAACTTAAATTATAATTTTAACTTAAATACTGATTGGTTTAATTGTTTGATTAATATTGAATGTGAAATTTTCTTAAAAAAAGGAAGCATTTCGAAACTAATACATGAGAAAATGAGCTTTGCTATGCTGATGAGACTAACATGGGTTGTACTTCCAAGTTCAAATATTTTTAATTAATTAAAGAAAAGTCAAAGGTTTCCTTCCGAATTTTCTAAATTGATTTCACGAAAAAGATATTGCAGGAAGTGTTGTAAGACAATGAGGAAAATGCTGAAGGATGTGAGAGGAACAATGAATAATGAGCTATTAGCTGCTTGAAAAGACTTGTCGAACAAACCTACCTGTGGCGGATAAAACAGGTTTTTGCTGAGCAAAAGCAGAGGTACCATTGTGACAAGTTGCTATCAACAAGTCATCATGAGTTGAACCACTTCCTTCCACTGCTCTTTTTAATTATCATTAAACTTTTAGTTTATTAATTTTTATAATTCCTTTCCGTTTCCGTTTTGCTTTCTTTTGTTTAGTTGTTTAGTTATTCGGTATTTTAGAGGATCTCTCTATCTCTCTCTCTCTCTCTCTCCCTCGCTCTTTATTCTATTAATTAATGATGATTTCATTTATTTGGGGATTGCTAATTTCAAATATGACTTATTCAAAAATTTCGTTTATTCAATTTTTCTTCAAATTGTTGTTTAATTGAAGTGAAACATAATTGATGAAAGTTAAATGGATTTGAGATTCCTGCAAGTCATCCTGAAATCCTCAAATGAACAAGAAATGACCGGAAGGAGCAAAAGTAATTGCTGTGAATAAAACGATGCATTGTCGTAGTGTTCAATGCATTTAATTTGAAATTTCTTCAAAACATTTTTTGATGAAATTATGGAAATTATTCACTGAGAGAAATATTTGAACTTCTGTGAATTATTTAAATTTGAGCAATTCAAAACGGAAACGATCGTTTTGCTTTCAAAAACAAATCATTTTAGCTTTCAAAAATCAAAATTAAAACCAATGACTAAATTTTAAAAATGAAATTCATTGAAATTTATAAAACCCCACACTAAAATGATCACAGTTCACGGAAAAAAAAACTTGCTTTCTAATTTTAAAATAAAAAAAGTTATGCATATATTTGTGCTATAATTTCTGATGAGCCAATGGAACTAATGACCGGGAAATTTGTAGATGGCATAGGTTAACCTGAATACTTCGAATTGAATTAAATAAAATTTCATTTTCAGCTGAATGGAAATAAATTTCTGCAAACAGTTGTATGGAATAATAAGGCAACAAATAAAGTTTCAATCATTTAAATAAGCCTATGAAGCATTTTTTCATCATCTAAATTGCTTCTATTGAAGTGTCGAAGTTTATTTTAGAATTGTTGTACAATGAAATATTTAAAATTCATACTCATTAAAAAATTGTAAATATTTGAAATGGAAATGAAACAAAAAATTTACCTTGAATATTTGATTTCTCCGTGTGTCTCCTTCATAAGCCCAAATCAACAATTCCAATCAATCGATCGAGTTTCAAATAAAATCGAAATTCAAATTTTTTTTTCAAATATTAGCAAACAAAAAAGTATTTTTAATTGCTGTCGCAGTGATTGAAAACCTACATGTTTCCCGATGTTGAAGCTCAAATGTTTGAAATAACATAAAGTTCAAAGTTCATCAGCAGCGATTGCAGAATAATGAAAAATGTGGCATTGTAAGAAAGGGGAATATCAAATAGTTTTGGATTGCAATGAATGATTCACAATCAATCAATCAATCAATCTATTCGAACTGCGGCAGATGCAAACATGCTACATCACCAGATACACTCTCGAATCAATCGAAATTCAATGCAAAAATGAAAATTTGAATTGTAAACGAATTCAGAAAATTTCAATTACATCTAAGAGGTCAGGTTTGCTATGGTACGGTTTCAATTTCAGGTAAGAGGTCAGGTTTGCTATGGTACGGTTTCAATTTCAGGTAAGAGGTCAGGTTTGCTATGGTACGGTTTCAATTTCAGGTAAGAAGTCAGGTTTGCTACGGTACGGTTTCAGATAAGAGGTCAGGTTTGCTATGGTACGGTTTCAATTACAGGTAAGAAGTCAGGTTTGCTATGGTGCTATTATGTTCCATTAATGCTTCATGTCTGATAGATCGAAATAACTTGTGAAAAAAAATGCTTTGTCTGACTAAAGACTGCAAGGAAAAGATGGTGAATTGAAATCGTCAGATGATTTGGGAAATTTTGATAAGCGACAGCGACCTTATCAGTCATCCCTTCCTATGAGACCCTTCTTGTCAGCAACCTATAAAATGCTTCATTCATTTCAAAGCATTATCAAAAGGGACCGATTCAATTTTTTTTTTTAAATATTTCCTTTTGAATTTATTTTGTGTCAAATTTGAATGAAGTGACTAATGGCATTTTTGCATAATATTGAGTGTTTAAGCATATTTTCAAGTTTACACTTAAAGCTTACATCCATC
The DNA here is from genome assembly GCA_013365335.1 of Madathamugadia hiepei. NCBI lineage: Eukaryota > Metazoa > Nematoda > Chromadorea > Rhabditida > Onchocercidae > Madathamugadia > Madathamugadia hiepei. The sequence continues at coordinate 10,344 of JABVXS010000733.1, forward strand.
CTTTTTCGATTTTATAATTTGACATTTGAATTTTTTGATGTGGACATTAAGCATGAGGTAAAGTATAATTTATCAATTTGGGATATTCGAATTTTTTGTCGTTCTCTCAATTTTAGTAAATTTTATTTCGCTGAAATTTAATCATTCAGTGCGGTAAAACGCTCTGAGATGTGGGACGAAAAAAGAGAATTGTATTTCGTTGTGTTGGAGGTAAATCTTATCGATTCAAGATTTCTTTTCACGGCATCGATTTCAAATTAAGTTAAAGTTCAGCAAATTAATTCGATGTTTATGTCGCAGAGTTGAAAAGGATGAAAAGTTCATTTTTGTTACAAAATTTTCAAGAAATTTCAACGATTCAAACATTCTCTCAAATTTGTTGCAAATTTCGTTCACTTTGAAAATAACCTAATTAATTCAAAAATTACCTAATTAATTAAGCTGTAAAGAAATTAAATATTCTCTTCATCTATCAGAAATAAATTTTTTAAACTGGATTCATACTAAGAATTCATACATTCATATTGTTTCCATTTCCGAAAACCACATTTGTAAAGATGTAATTGATTTATCCGACAAAGAATTGTCGTGAAACTTTTGTTGTTTTTCATGTGACACATTTACATAATATTTTTGTCTTGGTGGAAATCTTGATAGTCCATACTGTAATGCAGTTTGTATCATAGTTCACAGCATCTTATGTAAAAAAGTCCACGTAATTGACCTCCAAGAGTGAATAATCCCATCTGGCTATGACAATCGCTCGTGTTGCACTTGTTCTGACAACCTGCCGCAAAACGCCGCAAAGGTCCCGGGGAGATTTGAACTCCCGTCGCAGGATTCAAAGTCCTGAGTGCTAACCACTACACCACGGGACCCACACTTGTCAGTTTTCATTCAAATAATTTTTATCGTAAAATCATTTAAAATTGGAAGACGGTGAATATGGACAACGATGCTTTGTTCACCAGCATGGTCACGTCCACTTTAATTTTCACGGTTAACATGAATGACGGAACGTAATGGTTGAACTTTGTTGGATCGTTGATTGATAAGTTTAGAAGTTTCGAGCACTGCAGTTCTGAACATTTTCTGATGAGAAATATCATTGACAAAGTCGATGATATTTCAGGTTTGAGAGTTCTCTTGCTTTTCCTGGAAGAAAACACATGTTTAACACGTTGACCAAAGACTAGTTTCAGATGGCATGAGTGCATGGAAAAGTTATCCAGGAACTTCGTGTACAGAAATCATTCACGAAGTCACAGTCGTCGTTAACGCTAAATGAACATATTTTTTGCTCTTCAAATTTGTTATCAAAAATATAGCAATAAAATGCTGACATTCAGAAGGTAGCAAGTTGCATGTTGCAAGCTTGAGTTTTATGACACTCAAGCTGGTCCTCTCAGTTATTACGGATTAAGTGATAGCCGCGTATTACTGTTATTTTGCGATGCAGTGATAAAGGACCGGAAATGAGATATGCAGAAATGCCTCAGCAGACTGTTGGTCCGAATTTCCCAAGGCTTATCCAGTTTCCAGTGACAATCCAAAGACTGTCCAAGGTCAAACAATCATCCCGTACTTGCCCAATGTAATGTGATCATCCCAGGACGAATTAATTAAGTTCTTACGTATTCCGTTACAGAATAACTGATACACCTGCGATGAGGAGGATAAAAATATCCGTTAACGGAATACATAACACATAAAGGTACTCAGTCATGTTCCATGCAAACTGTGCAACTATGCAACTATGGCAAGTACAATGTAAACTGCTAAACGAACATCAAGGTAAGACGATTGATTCAGAACGCCAATCTTCATTCCTTAAACGAAATACATGCGTCCCTTGAACTTCTCCGATACCGTAACATATTCCTGCAGTACTGCATCGTTATTGCTTATCGTTGATTGAGCGTGCCCATCCTGAACGATCAGTGATTACTTTCTAGAATCGTGCACGTTTCACCCGAAAGTGTTATGTTTTGTAAGCAAGCAGTTCTAAATACATTTATTACGACTGTAATAATTCACTGCAGCATTCTATCGCTTTGAATAGTTTCTGCAAATATTGCAAAGATAATTTGCAATTCAAATTTAATCCTGAAATAGTAAGATTACTGGTTGGAGAAGCAAAGCTGGCGAAATAATTTTGACACCAGAAATTTGATACAAATTCATTATTGTTGTTATTTTGAAATTCAGACAAATGAAAATTGAAAAAAAAACTCACAATTTTTTTTGGATTAATGAAATTTAACTGTAAAAATTTGTGAAGGACCAACTTTAATGCTTTCCACATCCGAGAAATCATCATCTTCAACCATGCGTAGCAAAGTTGTGATACGTCCTGCGGAAATCAGCGATGACAGGGATGAGGAAATAAGTGAAGCGGCGTCCGACATTACATCCGTTTCGTATACACCCCTGGAAAGCATTTTGCAGTACGCATAGAATTTCATAAGGAAATTTTAAAATTCACGAAAATCCAGTTCATTGTGAACGTTCAAAATAATCATTGAAAGTGACATACATTTTTCTTTTGAGGTGACAACGTGCACGTGTAGCAACAAGATCGGCGTAATAAACTGGCGCCGGAATGGAAACTGAACGTGCGCAACGTCCATACGTGTGACACATACTGAATGTTATTGACTGAAGCTCATCCGACGTGAACTTCGAATCATCCCAAAGCACATGGTAACGTGCTGGTCTAGAAGTACCCTAAAAATCTTCCAGTTACCTTCCTTCTCAAGGGTGTAACTTATGACGAAAGTTTGAAGGATTCTATATTCAAAAAGTTTTTAATTTTTTGATAGCTCGTGCTTTTCAATTCATATTTTTATCAAAATTTCTAAGGTTTTTTTTAAACTTGAATTTTGATTATTTTTACAGATTTCGTCAAATATTTCTCCTTGAAACAGTTTTATTTCACATAATAGCTGTTTTTTTTTTAATTACAGAGAAATTTGTTAGCTATGTGTTAAATAATTAATTGAAAAGGAAGCTTAACATGTTACCTGAATACCGAAATGTGAGCACAGGTAGAAATCAAAGCCTTCCGGTGAGACAATGCCTGTGTCGACCACTGTACCTGGTGGAATATTCTTTCCCTTACCAACCGCGTCACGTGCATACTTGCAGAACATTCGTGCATGATGACGCTTTTGTACGACGACGTACGTGATCGGTGGTCGGTAGTCCGGTGATAGCATCACACACGCTGTACGAATACCTTGCATTTCCTCTCGTAAAACCTGTAATTTCCTCTTATTTGCGTAGCAAACATATATGGAATGAATGCATACCACAGTATTCTCTGCACTAACTTTCCAGATATTACCTGTCGTTCAGCGACATCTTATCACAAGAAGACGGAAAACACAGTTGCTACAGAAGAATAATGATCATTACTTCACTGAATTGTCCTTCGGATACCCCGTCGCGATAGATGATGATACGATTTGGTTTCTGATGCGTTGTTTTGTAAAAACTAATGAGACGTTCACGGACAGCATCCAGAAGGTAAACAACTGATTCGCGACATTTACGCTGGATTTTGATATTTGCGCCGTATGATTGTGGATATAAGTCAAGATTGGCAACAATCTACATATGATTTTAATGAACTTATTTTCATCACACTGCATTTCCAAATTTTTATAACTTTGATGAAAATAAAATAAAATACAAATTAAATTTACTGCCGCTACGGATGGAACATTCTGTCGTTCCTCATGTTGCGTCGGATGTGTGACGTCAATTCCGATGATCAGCGTGGGAACATCGATGAGATACTTATGAGTTATCGAATCGGCAACAACACGTGAATTTATGCCTCCTAATTTCATATTTATTTTCAGGATCATATTACAGCAGGTGGCAGATGATGGATGCATGACGTTCTTCATTAGGACACACTGTGACATAATTCCATGTATCATATCGCTGCACTCTTTCACTGTCACTGAAATTACTTTCAATTCATAATTAAATGATCATGCTAATTACAGGTGTACCGCTAGCATAATTCAATTAATTATCATCCGTAATAATTATCAGACAATTCAGAAATTTCATTCAACAATGAATTACCACAATATTTTAATGGTATTAGCAAATTATAAACTTGAACCAACTAAAACTCATTTAATCTTTTTTATTTTCTTTAATTTCCTTTATCAGTTTTGCTTTCTCATTATTTGGGCATAAATTTGATTGCAATGAGCTAACTGTAAAGGTGCAATGAGCTAACTGTAAAGGTCAGCATTTTTGCTTGGCAGTACGACAATGACGAGGTCACACGTCGTTCCCGTTTGTTTATATTCGGTAGCAATCTCGTTGAACAGAATGACAACATCTTCCTTCGTACGACCGTATTTCACCAGGTCTGGCCAATTCGGAAATTCCATTCCCATTTGGCTCGCTTTTTGTGTAAGTGCTTGGCAGAAGGCTCTAAAAGGAGAAAATTGCTAGCTAAAAATTTAATTTTACATTAATTAATTAGCTGAAAATCTAAAAAAAGAAGGCTAACTTACTGTAAATGATTCTGCTCACGTGGATTAACAACGGCAATCATGGAGTAGCTAAGGCAGCTCGCTGGTAAGTAAAGTTTCTGATTATCCATTGACCAAGCACCATCTCTTGGTGTAACAACCGGGTCCTGAAGTAGTCCCACTCTTGGAATCAATAATGCCAACTTTTTCAAGGAACTTTTTTAAGTGTGCTAAAAATCAAACCGTTTTATGATTATTTTCACCGAAAAGAATACGCGGTGGTGCCAAGACACGTGCGATCGTTTCAAACATTTTTGGATTAATTTGAAGACCGAATTCACGTAAGAATGGATCACACTGGAATCCAGCTTGCTCAAACAGCGATGAAATACGTTGCTGACGTAAAACTGCATCGACAGATGCTGCCTAAAGATTTTCGGTGCATCAGAAGCTCTTGGACGCACAGAATTATTGGAGAGCCTAGCAAGTAAATATCAGGATTAGACGAGATGAGATGACGAATGTTAATTATGCTATTTGTTATTTATTAAATTTAAGTTTAAATTTAATTTTATATTTAATTTTTACTTGTAAAATTGATGCTTTTTGTTCAGGAGTAGTTGTGCAATGAATAATTTAATAAGTAAAATGATTTGGAAAGTTCAGGAATGAGTGGTACTCGGATGATAGTTGACGTCTGTTTCTCGTTTAATTTCTTGTTGTACTTTTGCGGTGTATCGAGAATACAAACTTCCAACGGGAAATAAATGTTACGTGTTATTGGACCCACGTGAACGCATGGTAATTTAGGATATTTTAGCTTGCTGTAACGTTCATTAAAATAATCAGCTACTGTCATACGTCTTTCGTTACCATCCTCATCTTTACCTTGAAACCTAAAATATATTTCATAATTGCTAAGAATGTATTTCAGAAACCTAAAATGTATTTCGGAACCCTTAACAGTGGCCTGTTTTAAATGAAAATTTTAGAGTTTTAAAAATCCTCACGATTTCCAGCTCATTTTTTTCACTCCAATTGGATGAATGAAACTGAAATTTGCCAAATTTTCAAATTAAAACTCAAAAAAAAATCAGACCAAAGTTGATCAGCTGGTAGCTGAAGGCTATTGACACGATAAACACGGATGACACCAGCACGATGAGAAATGCGTACTTTAATTCCTTTGACGACATCGCCGAAAATTTTCATCTCATGGCTGCTCAACGAGAAATCTTTGTGCAGCTTTTCTGGCTGGAAATTTTAAAAATTACTTCATGGAAGCACGAAAATTTTTGATTTTCACATTCGATGAAAATGATTGAACAAATTTAAATGAAGTTGTTTGTTCTGTTTAAATGCTAAATTTCATGGAAACTTTACAATTTGACAAGCTTTTAATTTCAAGCATAATTAGAAGCCTTATTAAGGAACTGATAAGCCAATGATTACAGAAAGTGCTCCGCTGACGTAATCATGACAATTATAATCACGTCGTCTACTGCTCAAATGACGTGAGTATGAACGATTACTGCAACCATAACGAGATCTGCCACGTGCGTGACGTGTATCCAGATAATCATCTTTAAATCCCGATCGACAATATCGGCCTGATTTTTCATTTAACACTTCACACATGAATTGAACCAATGAGATGTGAGCTTTGTAGAATGCCGTATGTGTCACTGCAACAAAATAATTTCCCAATCCTTCACCAGACAACAAAATTCATCAAAGATTTAAATGTTTCTCTTAACTGCACGTTTCAGCCTTTCCCAGTGCATACTTTCTTTTCAACAGGTGTTCAAAGTTCAATTATTCGACGAAATGATCAGGCTGACCGTCAATGTTCATCAGCGGTTTCCATCCGGCTGCTACATGGGCAGAGGAGAAAAATCCGGTCCACATCTCCTTGCCACCTTCTAAATCCAATGCCGTTCCGCCATTAACAGGTAAACGGTAGCTTGATGATTTGTAAGCAAAAAAATTTGCTGAATTCCTGAAAATACCACAGGTGAGAATTGAAACTTGAAAACATTTGAAAAGAAAAGAATTGGCTTACTACTTTCTTTTTCACTGTGAAATCTTTAATTTACGGACCATGAAAATTTAGGAAATTATATCGCGAAGTGTTATGCACGTACTTTGCGCAACGTGTTACGTGGTACATTTGTAACCAGCAAAATTGATGCCATTGTTCTAACTTTTAAATTTAATTTTGCAAGGATTTGTATTCACCTTGTTTATTTTTTAATTTTATTTAAAAATGCTACAAGTTTAATTTAGCTTGCATAATTTTTATCGGAATTGCTCAAAAGAAAAGGTTAAAAATTTTTTTCCGACTTAATTTTACAAAAAATCTAAGTAAAAAAGTGAAGGAAAAAACCAGCCAAACTCGACAAAAGGACAGGTAAGTGATTGACGAAATACAATATCGATAATTTGAATTGGCGTTAAAATTCTTTCGTCCAAATTCTTTGTCCGTGTACGTCGCATTTCAATAAGTATGGGACCCACGCACTGAAAGGAAACCGCGCAACGGGTACGTTCCCGCGAATCCTTAGCCAACGATACATCGCATTCCAGCCGAATCTACGGTAATCATGGCGGTCATTCATCGGTCTAGCTTATTTCGAATAGAGCCAATAAAAAAGGTTTGGCTCACATATGGACGTCCATCTGGGAATTGGACACGTTTCGGAGTGTATAATTGATGATCTCCGTCATAGGCGACAGCAAATTTATTTGGGAAATATTGGCGATGATCCATGATCACTTTCCACAATATCGCACGACTCTCTTCCCTGCATTTTCAACTTTTTATATTGCAGACAATCTTGCATGCATGCATTTCAGGTACATGTGAAATCAACTAATAAGTAAGGTGATTCCTACAAATTCATTCCCTTTGTACCGAAAGCCTTTCCGAAATTCTATTAAAATTTGTAATTGACTATTACTCCAATCATGCTTTTTTCAAAATTTTCGAAACCGCAAAAAAAACAAACTTGTCAAGTTTCCTTGATCCAGGATGATGAACCTCCACATGGTACTGAATAACCATCATATTATTATTAGAAATTCCAACCTCGAAGAAATTTGAACGAATCGTAATCTGACGACCAGCACAGCCAATATCAGGCCTTGAGGCCATCTCACGTAAGTTCATACATGCTAATTCCTTAAAAAATTTTCTTGGGTGACATTTAATTCAAATTATTCTTTGCCTGACAGTGACAAAAAAAAAAAAAAAACGCAAATGAATCCTGAAGTATTGTGAAACCTGAAGCAGTGGAGGCGAAAGGTCACGTGGTGACGCAGTTAGACCCGATCCACATTGAGATCCTGATGATGGCGAACTTTTATGCTGTGACCCGGACAAATGTTCTGGTGAATGAATTCCTGGAATGCACCATTTAATGAATCGAAAATTTTGGTTCAAAAAATAAACTAATTTTGAAAATCGCTGAGGAATTTTCTGGGTGGAAAGTTTGAAGTGCATAATGAATGTGCCATCCAAACCCGAATCTCCCGCATCCTTATCACCACTCCCCATAAAGAATGCGTGATTCGTGCCGCCGTAAAATGCAAAACAAATAAATGCAATGAGCTTCTCATTCAATTCCTTCCTATTTATTCATCATTTTCCATAAATTTTCTTTCAAATTTCATTTTACTTTGCACGCATAAAAATATTTTGAATTCTGAGAGTTTGGAGAACTGAGGATACTGGCAGGTGAGTCCAGGACATCTGCAATCATTGTGTTTGCAGTAATTGCATGTCACGTCTCTCTCACGTGGGTTCTAGTAATTTAAACGTGAAATGCTGCTAATTATGAAGCATACAAATGATCTGCACTTCTCTACCAATCAATTTTTTAATGATTTCATTTTTTTTTCTTTAAGAAAGATTGCGACAGGATATTTTTCACATCATAATAGAAACGATTGAAAAGTAATAGTTTCAAGCAAGTTGAATTAATTAATAATTAGTTTTTTCTTACTGTGAATTACGAAAGGGTTAATAATTAACCCTTCATGAATGAAGTGAGAAGTTAAAAATTGAGATTAGCTGTTTGTACTGGTCAGTAAGGAGTAGCCATCAAGTTACAAAGAAAGGAAAGGTGTGTGGCGAAAAAATGCCATATTGCAGGATGTTATTTAAAAAGGTCAAATAAAGGTGAGGAAACTTTTCAGATCAACATGGCAAACATTTTTAGGTTCCACCTTTTTTTTGCAGCAATTAATTAATTAATTAATTAGTGAGAAGAAAAGAGCAAAGAAATTTTATTCATTCCGCGAAACTTTTGCATTCAAATGAAATTCTGAAGAAAACCGGGAACTTCAGATTCTGTCATCACAAAAGTTATTATCATCAACGATTAAAGTTATGCCTTATTGGCAGTGGCAATTAGAGGTAAAATCATCATAGGTTTCGGTAAATTATCCTGAAATACCGACCGTGGATTCTCATCATCTTTACTGGCCTGGAATATTGGAACTTAAAACATTGAAATGGAATGCGAAAAGCAATACTAAAACCAGAGTTATATGAAATTCAGTCTGTTTTTTGTTGTTTTTGCTAGCTATTCAATTAGTGTGATAGCTTAAATCATTGAAATGAGTTACCATAGCAGCAAGGAAAACCATCTTGTCAACTTTGGCGCCACCATTTTGGCGCAAAATATCAATGGTCAGTACTTGTCCTGGCTCAACAAAGGAGTAAACTGGATTCACACGATACAAAGTATTGTCCGAACATTTCACCTCAAATTCATTTCTTCATTTTCTGATGAAAAATCAATCGCTGATAATTTCCAACTAAGAAAACCTTGAATTAAAAAAAGAAGAAAGGTTATGACTGAATTCCACACAATTTGGCAATCTTTGACGTGCAGAAATTTGAAAAAATATGTTGAAACTGTGAGGGAAAAAAACAAACAATAAATTCAATTTCGAAAATAGCAAAAAGTAACCTTAACCGCTCGACGTATATCGGTTGGGTTTGAAATGAAGACCTTCTGAATACCACCGGATGTATTCCAACGTAATTCCTCGGGCTCCATCTTCAAATCACGTCTTTCAATCGTTTTTCTGACCATTTCTAGCAAAACAAATTTTAACTTTTCATTTTTGTTTACAATTGAAAGTACAAATTCTATGAGTGCATTTCTTGGACAAAACTAACACTTGTTTACAATAATTATTTGCAAATTATCTGCAAAATTGGTTTGTTTAATAATTTGTGAAACAAAAAGTGTTTGAACTTTGTTTGAATTGATGAAATGGTTGACCTTCTGATTTCTTGTTTGTTTTTGCTGACTTCTGAAAAAGTTGTTCAAATTCTGGTTAAATTAGCAAAATAAGTTTCTCAGGATAACTTCAATTTTTAATTTAAAAAATCAGCCTTGAAATTAGCACTGCTTTTGGTTAATTTAGTAATTTTAGAAATATTTAGTGAAACAGAAAAATGAGATTAAATCGAAAACATGCAATAGTCTAATTAAGAAATAATGAAATCAATTTGAATGATAACGAATTATCACCTAATGTCTTACCTCAGCTCTAATTCCACTTGCTGGCAATGGTTTGGCAAGTTTACATGGCTGAAACAAAAATTTTGAATATGAATTTCAATCAAATGCAAATCGGTGTCCTTTGAGAAAACAGAGAAATCAGGTGGTTGACCTTTAAAGAGGAACGTTTCTCTTTACGTGACTGGGAAAGGGATTCCTTCGATTGTGATTCTGTGCTACGTGTTTTCTGCGTTTTCCGTAATTTCCTGGATTCTTTGCTTCCAAATTCCTTTTTACTTCCAGACTTATCACTTTTAGACTGCTCCAATTTTGCACGTACTTTTTGAGAATCACTCGTCATCTTCAGCTTAATTTTCAGAACTTGAAATTTCTCAAAAACCGCTATCATCAAAATTCACAAAAAAAAAAAAAAATTTTGACGACTCAAGTTGATATTGCCATTAACGGATTACAATACCGATAAAATATTTTGGTTCAAATCATTCTTTGTACCATTTGAAAATACAGTATGAAACGCTTACCGCATGTTTGGGTCGTGCATTTCCACAGGAAAAGACTGTTAATGAGGTGAGAACTACCGGGAGAACAACAAAACCGAGTAGCTTTTCCGTGGCAATGAAAACCTCCATCAGTTAAATTTCACAGATTATTCCTGGAATTGTGGAATGGTCCGGGTCGGCGACCTCAATGTCAACAAAAAGACCACTACAACGGACGCGATGCTTTCATTTCTGTTTTATATGCATAATTAATTTGCATTTGTCGGCTTCATCGAAGGCATTCAACGAAGTTCTACCATTTTAAAACAAATAATTGCTTCAAAATATTTGTATTTTGCAATGATTAATTTTTTTACAATCGCCAAATTATCAAAATTAATTTTCATTTTAGCAAAAAAGTGCCATATTTCATTGCAACTTTTCATAGTGATGATTATCATGTTGATCGGGCATGAAGTAATACTTGTGGTGGGAATTACAACAACTTGAATTTCAACAATTTTTTTTAATTTTAATTTTTGATTTTTTCGAAATGTTTTCTTGAAGAATGAAAAGCTTAACTTCTAAGCCTTCATTATGATTCTAATCAGTAGCTGTATATCTGCGCTATTGACGATCGAGAAGATTTTTGTTGTTTTTTAAATTTGCTTTTAAGTCAACCTTTTTTGGAAATATTCCAATATTTCCGAACTAATGAATCATCAGATGGAATTATTGCACACATTTGTTTGAAAAATGGAAAAGAGAGAGAATGAAAGAGAGAGAGAGAGAGAAAACGTGTAATTACATCAAATTTATTAATGGCATCAAAATTCTATAAAAATATGCCTAATAAATTATTTTAATCACTGGTTGCTTTGCAATTTACTGGATGGGATTATTAACCGTAAGAGGTAGGACGACCATTGGATATGATGAAACTTTGTTGAACAACTTGGAAGCATTCTCTTCGCTTTTTTCAGCCTAAAAGTACGGATAACATTGGAAAATGAAGTAAAAAAAAGAAATGAAGTGAGAAGACTAATATCGTAGAAGTCCTTGATTGCAACACAAAATGCCGCCATCTTCAAAGAGTTCAAAAATCAAATTAAAATCTATAATTTGAAATGTGAAAAAAAAATGAAACGAAATTCCTACAATTGCCCAGAGGAAAATCATCTTATCCGGCTTTGCACTACCATTCTGTCGGACAATATCAATGCCAAGTTTTTCACCAGGCTCAACAAAAGAAAAAACTTGACTGACACGGTACAGATGATTGTCGGAGCATTTAACCTGCAAAACTTTTCCAAACTTAGCTAGGAAATTTGCTAAGCATTTTAAAAAGTATGAAAGAATAATTTAAAAAAATTTTAATGGGAAATAAGTTGGATGTGCGCTATGAAAGTGTTGGTGATACACTGAATTGTAATGGGTGAGAGAAACTGGTAGTGATAGTTATAATGATGGAAACAATGCTATGATAAAGCTACTCCGATAATGATAATTTGCAAACAAATAGCCACCGTACCTTGACTGCCCTCCGTTCATTGCTAGGATTTGTGAGGTAAACTTTTTGTATGCCACCGGAAGTGCCCCAATTCAACAACCTCGGCTCTATTCGCATTCCTTCGCCAACTTTTTCTACAGAAATTGATTTTTCATACCAAATTAATCAGATGAGATCATTTTGGTTAAATAAGAAATTAGTGAAAAGATTGAAAACATACCGTTTATATTGCAGGCAAGGGAACGATTTGAGTAAGCTGAAAACTGAAAAAGAAATATTTTGTAAATTTAAATTACTTGAAAATTAATTATCTGATTATATACAAAGATTCAATTCCATTCCGCGTTATTCAAATTTAGTTTTTCCTCGAATTATTTTCGTAGCATTATCATCAATGAATATTTAACTGATTTAATTTATTTTTTCTCTTTCTTTTTATCTGGCAAAAATCAGAATTCAATTTCAAAAATTGAATAGAAACTCTGTTTTCCATAATTCGAAATGTTATATCATTAGAAGTAACTTTGTGATCAGACATCTCCAAATCTTTAATTTTTAAAGATAATTGTTTCGAAATTTATCAATGATTGTTGAAATTTCAAACTTCAATTTTGTTTTTAAATGTTGAAAAGATAGCAGGAATTTTTTCTTTTGCTTAGAAGTAACTTCAGGCTCAGATTAATTTGCATTTAGAAATAGGTCAAACTCAGTATATGATACGGAACTGTCACAATGTTGAAAATTCTACCTCTAATACGAACTAGTAGGAAGAACTTTGACCCCTATGAGATCTGCAAGGTTCAACTGTCCGGAAGTCAAGATCAGTTAAGATAATGAACAAATCGAACCTTTCTAAATCTCTCAAACCTGCTGCTTCGCTTTTGTTTGTCTGAAATTCTTGTCATAGTTGTTGTTGTTGATCGTGATGATCCAACGCAGTTTACTGACTTCCGTGACCTTTCCCTTTTTAATTTCGAACCTGGCAGCTTCCGTGTTTTTTGCCTTTTGTAACTCTTAAAGGTAAAACTTTTATTCAATTTTTTTTCTTTTTTAATTTTCAAATAAAAAATTTTTTTGAACAAAAAGAAAATTATCAATTTCTTGATATTTATTTATATGTAACTTACCTCAGCACAAACTAATAATCACCGAAAAGATTGCAATTAACCTGTATGGATTCCGCGGACTTTGTTCTCGAATTTAATTTCCTTCTTCGCGATTTTTCAATTCTACTGGAACTACTGCTTGCTGTGTATTTCTTATCACTTTTTGCTTCGTCTATAGACTATAAAATTCGTTCCACAGATTTACAATTAAGGTGGTCGCCAAATGTAGGAAGGATATTTCTAAGAGAGGAACGAATAACTAATTGATCAGATTGATCTGAAACAATAAATGTTGAAGGAAAACTAATTTGTGAATTGAGTAATTTACTTTCGGTACTGATCGCTTGCTTCCACAGGTAATCATCGAAACGGTGAATGCAATTGATGGAAGAATGGCAAAATAGATTAACACCTGTAGAATGGCAATCATCTTTGATGTATCGCGGATGAATTATCGCGAAGAGAAAATCAAAAACCGGAAGTTGTAATTCATACAATTAAATGGAACTGATTACAATTGTTCGTCTTTTATATATATACACTAAGTTTGATGAAATTTTGCATAATTATTACAAAATGAGCCAAAATTTAAGATTGAATTTTGAATAAATTGGTACATTTTAAAAATAACTTTTGAGAAGTTCAAATTTCATGCAAACTTTTAAGTCTTCCTCTTCTTCACTATCCATCCTGAATCAAGCAACAGCTTATCTATGCTTAACCACTCACGCAAGAAAACTAGAAAGTGTAATAA
>JABVXS010000734.1:0-24225 GCA_013365335.1 Madathamugadia hiepei
GCCACCACCACCACCACCACCGCCGCCACCACCACCCCCTCCACCACCACCACCACCACCATAACCTCCACTACGACGAGAATAATTACCGTAATCACCTCCTCTACCTAAAATGTATAATCAGATGCTTAATTCTGAGCCATGAATCCCACAAAATAACAAAATAAATCAACTGGAAATAACAAATAATCTAAATGGTGAAAAGAAAGCCATAAAAATTATTTAAAACATGGTGAAATTACATGTAACATAGAGAAAAACGGTAAGGGATTTCGATCGTTAACGCCCTCTGAGAAAATGATTTCAAAATGATTTTAACAAAGAGTATGCTTTCGTCTTACTTTTAACAATGCTTTTACTGGTATTTCCTTGAGTGGAAGCTTTAAATTGGACTTACTGACATGTACCTGCATGAGAAACTAGTAGTATAATTTACTCATCACAAAAAAAAAACCTTCATGCCAATTTCCACCGCCATAGTAGCCACCGCCACGGTATTCTGCTCGAGAACCATACAATTTCCGCCTCAAATCACGAGATATTTGCTTCAAATGCATGAAGTTACAAAAAGCACCTTTGTTACAACCTCCCAATTCATATTGTCGACAACAAGCTTCGCGAAAATCTGTCACGGGTGAAAGCTCAGCATAAACGGGTGACCCATTGAACCTACAATCATTGTGCTGTCAAAAACCAGAGACGATACAACTCCACTACATTTGAGAAAACTTCAGAATTCAGAACAGATTACCCCTTTAGTTTTTCATTGCTCTATTATTAGACAACAAAATCATTCCGACAGGGTGCAAACATCAAAAGTAAAACCATTCCATTATCTATTTTTTTACGACGCAGGTAGCGATTAGTTTATCTAAGTAAACTAATATTTCCTGAATACTTTCCGAATATTTGCAACCACAAGATAATACAGTCCGTTACCATCTATTCTCAAGTCCTTTGACACATTTATCCGCATCTTCTTCATTTTCAAATTTCACGTAAACGTTGCCGATCATGTGTTCGCCAATATTATCGCATACATTCATCTCGTCAATTGGACCGAACTTATCTTCTAGTTCGACAAATATTTCTTCAAAAAATTCTTCAAAATACTGCTGTTCCTGTTCATTCATCTGGCCAACCTAAACAAGCACTAAGCTTTCAAATAATAATAATACATAGATATTTTCCGCTAGTATCAAAAGTAAAAAGATTCAAAACAACATTACTAAATGATTCGGCACGGTTTTTTAAACAAAAATTAACGACCATTATGGGAAACATCGTCAAACAGCCGTCACATACCATCCACATATTTACCAAGATAATTTGTCAAGAGGAAACTACTTATTGTATTATTTACCACTCTATGACGCCTTATGGTACTATTTCAGCATGCCTTTTGAACTGTGATGCTCTTGAAATTTGAGTTGTTAAAATGTACTATTTCTCAAAGACCTGGCTATTTTTCCACAAATCCTGAGGATTTCTATTGCCAATCTCCTAGGCTGAAATGAGATTTCAGATACAGGACCTTACCAATATAACTAATGTGCCAAGAGACGAATGAACTGACTTGTATCACGGCACGTTCAATTAAATTTTTGGCTCTGAAAATGAGGCCAAAGTGAGAACTATGGCCGGGCTAATATGAAAAGTGCTTTTAACAATGCTCCACTATAACACCATAAATGGTGAAAATGGAAGAACGAAAGCTAGCAATGACTCACTAAGCAAGCTTAGAAGCTCACAAATATCTTCAAAAAATAATAACCTTCGCAAAGGCATCCGCTTGTCTGGTATCAATCATGGGATTGTGATAAAGATTCTTCAGCAAAACTGTTTGTGAGAATGAAGGCATGATATGCGTTCTCGAGCATTTGTCACCGTGTCGACATGCACCTATTTTGAAGTAGAAGGAACAGTTCACCTAAACTGATTAAAAAAATTTACTTTACCGACCTTTTCATCTGTCTAACCTTCTTACAACTATATACTTCAAATTCCCCGTCGTCCATCACTTTATCAATCACCTCATTCTCCAACTATATTTTTTCAATTCCTTAAAATTTGCATCTTAAGAATCATAATGTCAGGTAAGACTTCATTTTCTAAATTTCGAAAATGCTTCTACATGAAACAATTTCTTTAATGGAAAGCAAAGTATATGAAGCAAAATATTAAAACTATTAACCTTATCCTTTTCAGTACCATAGATAGATGCCAGATATTCGGCTCCTGACATATGATAATTCGCCATGGTTTGTGTGAGCAATAACTTCACCACCTGTAATAAAAATTCAGTCCTAAGCATACTGTACGGTAATCATTCCATAATTATCCTAGACAAATGCAAATACGACGAATTCATAACTTGATTAGATATGTGTGAGGGTAAAGCGATGATAGGTCAGGATTCAATAATGACAAACATCTGCCCCAATAGATCAGGTCATGACATCACCAATGCATACTATCCTTCCCATTATCAGGCTTATCATGCAGAACAGTGGGTTTGTGGCTACATAGCCAAAAATCAATAGTGCGAAATATAAGTCAGTTAGGTAGACGATTGTTGGGTATTCGTCATGTCGATTATCCGTCAATGTGTGAGCTCGATGGCTTCATGGAAGTGTGGGAAATGGTTGAACTGAATTTTAGGGAAGAATTTTCTCAACAATTCAGATTTGTCAAGGACGGATTTTTACCGTATACCTTTGATCACATTATGCTTGTCACCAAGTTTTTCACTGGTGCTTCTGATGTATTCCTCAGACTTTCCTTGTAATCTGAGCAGTCTTGTTTGTGATCCCAAAGAAATACATTTTCTTTATTGGTGCCAAGTAGTCTACTTTCTTGCTCTTTCTACCACCGTAATCTTTGCCCTGTCAACCAAGTGACATCCATTCGTTTTTTTACTTTTTTGTTTAACACTGTTCTTAATGTCAAATTGATCGTGGCTAGATGTTACTGTCGTGTCTTTTTCGTACTGTCATATGGTTGTGCTGAATTACTGTGTCGACTCTTGTTTACTGTCATTTGGTCTGTCAGGAAGATCTTATTTACAGCAGCGCTAATTTTTTAAATCTAATTTCATTTGCTGAATTTCACTTTTTTCCCGTATGAGATTCTTTGCATTGGTCACTGAAATTACCGATTATCCATTTTAATACATTAATAATATATAGCAAAATGCCATATTTTTGAGTAGAAATCATGAAGCAGTCATTGTCTCGTTTGCTTGTACTTGTTTAATTTACTAAATTATAATGGGTCATTAGTCTCGATAAATTTCTCAATAACGTTTGGTTTTAAAATTTAAATTTTAAATGTGTTTTTCCTTTTCAGAAGTTCTTTTATATGTTGATCGATGTGTTACTTACCAATGAAAAAGTGCGTATGCGCGATTCATCTGTCGTAGAACACAAACTCAATGAGATTATCAATTCTGAGCGGGATAAACTTTTGGTAAAACTGTTATTTGGTATAATTTTAAGGATTTACTATAATGTGATACTAGTTTAGTATTTCAGGATCTCTGCTTTAACTTATTTAGTTAATTTGATTCATTTTTGTTCTGTCCCTTGCAGGTTTCCTACATAAATAGTTAAGTTGGCTGAATTTTTAATTTTTGGAACTGTACAACCATAGTTTTCACTTTCATATCCATTAAAATTGGTGAGCTGTTTTTGCTGATAAATCATGTAATAATTAATTTTTACTATTAAACGTGACGCTTTATTCATGAGTGTTTTTTTTTCGAAGTGTTCGTTTGTTCCAGAAACACTTCATTTAATGTCCATTCGGAATGATGGAAGAACATTTAGGTGGTATCAGATTTTGACTACACTCTGTCACGTTTTCACGATGCTGAAGGTAGAAGTTGTTTGACGACACATGGCGTTTTTGATAGTGCTGCGTGGAAGGTGTCACAAGAGCTTGGCATCATTCTCGAAAAACTTAAGACGAAGTATCTTCCGATTGAGTTTGACCCCCATATAACGGTCGCTGAAAAAATTCCGCACATGGAAGACTGGTATATTTTCTTTCGTCATTTGCTTGTAATTCTGATATTAAACAAGTGACTTGTTTTTTTTAACAGGTGGCGAACGTCCCACGAACACATCATCAAGACGGGTTTTACGAAGAAAGCCATCCAAAAATTTGTTTCCGAAGCAAAACTTGAATTAAAGTAAGTGAAAGGCAAACAACATGAGATATTTCTTTTACTTAAAATTCCTATAATTTTTAAAATAATTGAACTGAAGCAGTTCATCTTGCTGAGTAACATTTTGTTCTTCATTTATTCATCATTTTTCTATTCACGGGATTTGTTTGTTTTTTTTTTAGAGAAGGGGCGGAGGAGTTAATGTTAATGCTACGTGATTACAATATACCGTTGATCATTTTTTCTGCTGGTATAGGGAATGTGATTGATTTTTTTTTGCAACAGAAACTTGGCGAATTCCCGAGTAACATGCATATTATTTCGAACATGATGGTAGTTATAATTTCTATATTATAAAAGTATAATATAATCAATGTTTGGTAAAAGCAAGAGATCTGTTTAGAACTGGCATTGAAGAGTTTTTCCTTAATTTGTTTTCAATGTGTAATGATCCAGTCATTCAGTACTTTGTCATCCAATACTATGACCAGTATGAGGCTATGGTTGTTATTTCTTTAATGGAATGTTTTAATTAGGTTTTTTAAGTTGTTTAAATGTGCAAAAAATTCAGAAATATGATG
Source organism: Madathamugadia hiepei (assembly GCA_013365335.1). Taxonomy (NCBI): domain Eukaryota; kingdom Metazoa; phylum Nematoda; class Chromadorea; order Rhabditida; family Onchocercidae; genus Madathamugadia; species Madathamugadia hiepei. The sequence continues at coordinate 4,750 of JABVXS010000734.1, forward strand.
AAAACGATGTAGCAGTTGCATTTAGTGAACCTCTGATTCACACCTTTTGTAAGAATAGTGCTGTTATCAGTCAATTTGGATCGTTATTTAGTACTATTTCGTCGCGGACGTGTGTTTTATTGATGGGCGATTCTCTAGGAGGTATTTTTTAAATTGATAAAATTTTGTTTCAAAATGATAAAAATTCAGTGGGAAACATCATTCAAGTAAATATTAATTTTTCTAAACTTCAACTTGATTATTTATGAAAAAAAATCGTAGACATTCCATTTTCACTCTGGTAATATGTTCATTTAATGGTTTCGAATTTTAGATTCGAAAATGGACGTCGGTCTGCAAAGTGAACATGTTGCATTGAAAATAGGTTTTCTGAATTATAATGACGACATATTACTGGATAAATATTTGGATGGATATGACATTGTTTTATTAGACGATCATACTATGCATGTACCTCGTTTAATTCTCAGTTCCATATTCGAAGTCGATAGAAATGGTAGCAATTTATGTAAGTTCGACAGTTCCTCACTAATTAGAAACGTAATGAAATTGATATGGCAGTTTCATATGTGAGTATTTATAGGTTTAAGCTTCATTTGAGTTCAGTGAGATTTCATCGTGTTTTTATAAAGTTAGGTGATTTGTAAGTGGGGAGTTCATAAATTATCATTGTTATGAAAAATCTTATTTGAATAATTCTATCGTGCTTCAAATTATGAAAATTAAAATAAGAGTAGGTAAAAAAAATAAGGTATTTGTTTGACTTGTCTATTGATTCGGGAGCACTTCACATGCCAAATCGCATCTTACTGGGTGGTTTTTTCTCTCTTTTTTTGCATATACTTTCACTTTTCAGTAGCTGGTAATAATTGCTCTCTGTCGAAAAACAAGTCGCCTGTCGTGACAGAAGACTCTGTTACTCTCGACAGCAAAATTGGTAATTAATGGCATATCGCCAGGTGTCGAGCTTTGATTATATACATGCAACCGGTACGGTGAATCTCAAATCATCGACCATAATTTGCATTTGTGCAGCTGGTATTTGGAGTGAAGTTCTCCGTTATCTCCGGCTGATTTTAGACTTTTTTTATCTTATACTGTACAATAAATGCATAGATGATTTTATATTTTATTTAATAGAATAATTGTTTACCACAAATTACTGATCTTGCATATCTGATTGTTGTATACGATATTTTTCATCAAAATGCAGTGTCGTTTGACATTTCTGATCTTCTTCATCAAAATGAGTGTCGTTTGACACTTCTGATCTTCTTCATCGAAATGCGATGGTATTTGACACCATCTTAATTTTACGATAGCATTTAGATTTGTGATAGTATTAATTATTTGATTATTTTAAAGCGATAGGAATTTCGGCTTTCGATATTTTGTGCTGTCTGCAGTACTGTGGATTTTGAATAAATCGTTTTATCAAATGCTTCAAATAGCTTGAATGACTGGTTTTATCGCTTAGCTGAACAATATTATACAATTATGCTACTTTTTCAGGAAAGTTACAAAATTGCTAATTCGGAATAAACTTATTTGAAATATCTTTCCTCTGATTTAAAAAATAATAGTCCCAAGGAGAGGTGTTTTGTAGATTTCATTTTGCAGTTTAAAAAGACTTGTTTTTCATAGGAATAAATAAGCTTGTTGTGCAGTTTTGAGTTTTTCGTTACTGTAATTTTCGTTTTTCTGATTACTATTCGCACCACATTAATGTTTGAAGTTTGTGCAGGTGAGTTTCTCATTTGAAAATCATAGTCTTCGGTGACCTCAATGTCTTCTGATTCAACAAAAGTTGGAAAAAGAATTGCAGTAGCAGTCACTCCTGGGAGTACTGCATCTGTACAGACAACTGCTGGTCTACCAGCTGTAGCTGCTGTGGGAGACGGTGCAGTAAATGAGTATGAAATACCTCCTTGGGCAGGGAGACCACCGAGTGGATGTCATCTCGATGTTGTGAAAGGTGATCAGTTGATCCAGGTATGTTGTATACTTTTATAATCCTTAACAAAGTTATGAAACAATGAATAGATATATTTGGTATTTGTGTATTCGAAGGTGACCAGTTGATCTAGGAATCAAATTCAAAGGATACTGTGCTGCATATTAACTTCGGTTCAAACAAGCCTTACTAGTAGCAGTCATTGCTGTTTTTAATCAGATTGGTTATAAAATATAAACATTAGGTATTGATGTTATTAAAATTTCACGTGTATTCAGAAACTGATGGTTGATGAAAAGCGTGCCTATTTTTTTGGACGCAATCCGAAACAATGTGATTTTGTGGTGGAACATGCATCATGTTCCAGGGTGCATGCTGTTCTGATTTATCATAAATTCCTACAAAGATTTGCACTCGTTGACTTGAATAGCTGTAGGTTATTTGATGTTTTCATGAGAGAAAGAACATATTGAGCAACTTCATGAACAAATTTATATTTTCGAGCATAAACACATTTCACTTTATGTTTTTGGTCAATTTTTCAGAGTACTGACGAAAATTTTGGTTCTTTTGAGTAGATAGAACGGCTAGATAAGTGTCATATTCCAGTGAAGTTCTCATATGAATTTTTTTTTTCAGGTCATGGTACTTTTGTTGGTAAAGTCCGCATCGAACCCATGCAACCAGTTTTCATAGATATTGCTAGCATATTTCATTTTGGCGCTTCCACGAGAAGGTATATACTGCGTGCTAAACTTGATTCGACCAATGATGACGACGAAGCAAATAAAGAATTGCTACCGGAGGAACATGAACTTGAGGTTGAGCACTTTTTTTGGACACCTTTATCTGCCATCATTATGTAATCTTGGTATAACGGGGGATTCGCAACGTTGGCTATGATAAATGGAACCATTTTTGTCTTGTTGGTGTCTCAAGTGCTTTATTTAGTGTTTTCACTATTTAAAGAAGCATCGTTTTTATCAGTTATGTCTGTTTAATGAATTTTTTAGATTTTTTTTGTTGAGTTGTGCGATCAAGAATTCTAAGTCCTTATTATGGTCTTGACCTCCAAAGGAATTTAATTCCAATTCTAATCGCATCAAATATTGTTTTAGTCATCGCCTTAACATTCTTACACAGCCGTTAATGGTGGTCAAATAAATTGTAAAAGAGAAAAAAAAAGAAAAAAATACAAATAAATTGCAAAAGAAAAAAAATCTTTGTTTTCAGAATCTAACTGAGTACAACACAGCACTAAATAGACGAATACCAGTTATACCAATTTCACTGGAAGATGCGCGGCGGAAAAAAAGGCCACGTGGAAATGTTGCATTTCTTGAAGAGGAAACCGTAATTAATCCAGGCAAGTTTATGGAATTATGAAATATTTGGCAAATGTTGCGCCAACAGGTGTTGATTTATTGAACAATTGTTTTCGATTTGGGTTCAGCAAGTTTTTATTAGAATTCAATGCAAATATTGTTTCTTTACATTTAAGAAGATGTTGATCCAACGGTAGGACGTTTTCGAAATTTGGTTGCTACTGCAATTATATCGACGAAGCGAAAACCGTTGGATGGAGGAAATGAGCAGAGTGCTAAGGAAGGTCCTACTCAGAAGAAGATTCTAAGGCCAGGGCGAGTGGATGATTACAAAAACACGAGGTATAGTTTTTTCATTATATAATTAGAATATGCTCATTTCCAGACCGTAATCCGAATTCCACTGTTTCACTTAGTTTTTATAGGCGAATTACCAAACCTTTAGGAAGGAAATATTTGAATTTTTTGCAATTTATGTTTGTTACTTTAGTATCACGAACTTTTCACTTTTCTAATTGGGTGTGTTATTCTTTAGGTATGTACAGCCAATGATTTCAAGCTTATCGATAGTAATGAATGCTGCCCCGGATTTGGAGTTGTATGCGAAAAGTTTACCCGAACCTACCTCTGGACATGTCGGGCCTTTCGTACAGGGATTACATCGAATGCATGACGATGAAGATGATGATGCACCTCACAAGAAAAAATATGCCAAGGAATCGTGGCCCGGAAGAAAACCAAATCAAAGCCGAGTTTTAGCGTAAATAAACACGAATATGTTTGTTTCATTAAGACGAGCAAGTGTGTTTCACCATGCAACATTCTGAAAATTAATTTTTTTTGTTCACTGCCATTTCTTAGAGTGGTTCAAAGAAATTGTTTTTAAATTGTTTACATCTAATGTTACATGTTAGACTCTTTAATTTGCTCAAATGCTACCAATCTTTTTTTCTTGACAGTATTGCATTTTAAATTCCTGCGATACCAACAATTCTTAGCGCAGTCCTTACAGACGAATTAAAAATTTACCTTTTTTGCATAATATAAAGCCAAATCCAAATCCAATTTTAGTTTATAGTTGATTTCTCGAAACAAAGAATGTCCAAGAAACGCTATTTTAATTTATTCAAAATAAGATATCTCTTCAGTGATATTTTCGTTGTTGTACTTCCCATTAACTAATTTGTAGTGTGCATATGTATGATGAATAGAATTTCATTTTTATGTCTTCTAATAACTGCAGGTTACAGTACCTCTAAAATTTTTCTTTTGGTTGTTTATTGAAGGATTGTTAATTTTTAAAATTCTGGAACATTGAAAACAGACGAAAGTAGGAAGTGTTCGCTCTTTATCCATGAAGACGTTATTAAGGAAGAAATGCAATTTATGGTAGTTGGGTATGTAAGCTTACAAATAACATCACGAACTAATATCTTCAAAGTGTTTGCTAGTAAGGTTTTTCATTATTTTTGATTGTGTTTTGCAGATCTAAAAAAAATCAGTTTGACGCTCACATAAATGGAAGACCTGGATGGTTGTGGAGAAGGTGATGATGAAACAAATGAAGAGGAGAAAAAAATGTTGCTAGATCACTGCATACGTCATCTGAAACGTAAATTTCACGAAATGTTTAGAAGTCAAATACATTAAAAGAAAAGAAAACTGAGAGTCTTAGGGTGAAGCGTTATATTCTCACACAAATTGGAATTGTTGAGCTGTGTATTGATGATCAAAGTGTAGCCTGTAATATGCGAGTTTTTTATCTTTTTCACGAATATTTTTTTCAACTTATTAATGTGGAATTTTATTAATAAAGTTATTACTAAATTCTAGTTCCCGACTTCGTTATGGAACCGCAAATAGTTGGTGTATTGCAGACATTTTTTCGATGTGGTGGAGATCCGGAGACAGTTGTCAATTTACTTTCTGAAAACTACTATTCATTGGGCCAGGTAAAAAATTTATTTATATGAAAAAAACTCGTTATATCCTAAACAGGAAGTGCAGAAGAGTCGAGCGTTAATAATCTGGTAAATATTTCATTTAGCATCGTTATCAGCAGTTTTTTTTGAAGATCTGTAACCTAATCGGTGATTGGCTGGCAGACTTGGAAGGTGGTCGAGAGTCAGTAGACGACTGTTTTGAATCAGCCTTGAGTAACTTGATTGCAAAGCATTTTCAACCTGAATTAGCCGACAAAATATTTGAAGCAGAAGGTGTTGGCATTGAATGGCTACCTGAATTGATCTCGCATAAGTTAGTTACACTTCTTACACCTAACTCGTCTGACTGGTTAGAATTTCGCTTTTTGGAGTAAGCTTTGTTGTACTTGCTTTTATCACTCCGAAAAAATTCTCTTAGATATACAGTGAAACAAATTTTGTTTTCAATATAGTAAAACAAGATTTCTTTATAATTCTTGGTAAGTTTGGACGATCATTTTACTAAGGTAACCTCAAGAAACTTTCGATGGGAAATATTTGTATATAAATGAAACTTTAAAAAAAAATTTTTGCAGACCATGGCGGCGGTTGATTTATTCTCTTGCTGAACAATATCCACACTGTTTGATGTTAAACTTTGCTGTAAAATTAATATCAGATGCTGGTTTTCAACATGAAATTAGTAATGTAAACACCGCGGCTCAACAAGTAAAGTTTTTCACTTATGTTTCGTATTTGGACTGACATGTATGTGAGGTTTGTTTTTTACATGAAATTGACTGCCACAGTTATATTTTGGTTTTCTATTCCAGCTTGAAATTTTTTCACGAGTAGTTCTTTTCACAATTGATGCTGTGTTCCGTGAACATCGACGAGGGCCTATGACAGAAGCATACGAAAGTGCTCTTTCGGAGCTTGTTCGTGTTGTCTGCCACAGTGAGCACACATATTTATATACACAAGCGCTATTGCATGTTATATGTGACGAAGTACGTATAATTTATTCAGCATACGAAAGTGCTCTTTCGGAGCTTGTTTTTAACGAATGTTTGCCATTTTCACAATTTGTCTATTTAAATATGAAAAAGAAGTTGCATTGAACTGATAGGTCCGTTATGAGTTTCTTTGGGAAGGCGATGAGGACAAAATCAAGCGTAGAGTCAGAGGATATATTGCCCTGAATGTATGGGTAGTTCAGTAATGTGGTAGAATGCTGCTTATAATTTACTGTGAATGAATTTCTTAGGAAGCTGGAATGGCCTCAGCTGCTTGTGCTCATATCTCTCAAGTGTTGCGGATGGAAACGCATGCTCGTGAACAAGATACATCGGCGTTACACATTGCTTTCAAGCAATCGCCTAATGAACAAATTACTTTAAGTTTATTACAAGCAATGCATACAATGATGAGCAGACAGTGCTTGAATCCTGCAGATATCACTTTGCTCTATCAGGTCAGTCGCTGTTATGTATGCTCCTATACTTTCCTATCGTTCGTTGTGGGTTGCTTTCAATACGTTCATAGATCTTTTTGCTTAGCATTTGCTTTACAACTTTATTACACTTGCAATGAAATTTTTTTTCAGCAGTATGTTTTGTCAAACCCACCGCCAGTTGAATTAATTCGAGAGCACTTTTTTGTTGATATGTTAACTGATTCACTTTTTGCATATGAAGGTGTCAAGGTTCATACTGATCATCGTCCGAAGTATGTTTACTTATTGGCATATGCATCATGTGTTGGTGAGCAAAAGACGGCTACGGGCCGAGTACAGAATCGGCAGGAACTGAACATGACTCGAGATACCATCGAGCGAATAGTCAGTTTGTTGGAACAAACAGATGATCTTATTAAGGAAGTTAAATCACTGCTACATGCAATACGTCTTCCTGTCATTGCCGCAGGATTGTTGTATTATTTACGTGGAAATCTTCTAAGTGATGAACTTATCAGTGATCCGGAACCCGTGCATTTTGTATTGCTCGACCAAATCGCTACAACACATTCCAATTTACAATTAAGGTATGTTTTTGAAAACTTTTCTCCAGAGTTCAGTTTTCATTCCAAACTCAGTGAATTTTTAACTGCATTACTTTTGACAAAATTATAGGTGTCAAGTTTTGAAATTCATACAGCCCACATTTCATTATCTCGGTTGACAAGTTTGCAGGGTTTTTCGAGTTCTCTGTGAGCTGTATGATAGACAGTCAACGATCAATGAAGCTGCTGAAGTTATTATGGAGAAACAGCGTAGTGTAATTGACCGTTTTGTTCACTTGTTATCAGTTGGCTTGGCCTTACCAGTTGTTGAAAAAATTAACAAAATGTTTCGTGACGGCCAAATTGATATTTCTCTTGTGAGGTGAATTCCCATTACTTTTAATCCATGATTTTTGATGTTCGATTTTTACCCCAAAATGTCACATACTGTTCGTCGCTTGGATTACTTCATTTATCTGGAGGAGAATAGGAATTTTTTTTTTTATTTGGATTCTGTGAAAACCCGTTTTAAACTACGCGTCGATTGAAATTCAGGTATTTCGCTGTTGAAGTTCTCGAAATCGTTGCTCCACCTTATTCGGAAGATTTTATCAGCGTTTTCCTGCCAATTGTTTCAAATTCTGAAATTTTCGACCAAAACATAAGTGAAAAAATTCCGGCGGCAAAAGAATTAATCGATCATTGCACGTCTTTGGCCGACAAAGCTGGAACATCACAAACTTAGCTCAGCGACATTCAGCATTTCTAATAGTCATATTAATTATTTTTAAATTAGACTTTTTCCTCTAAAGGAAATTCTCGATGCGTCTAAATGCACAACTGACGCAAATGAAACACTCCCGAAGATTGGTTCACTACTTTGTAATTTTGTTTTGCGGAACTTACTGCGCGCGTTCTTAAATTTTTAATTTGCATAATCACTAAAATAAGTGAATTTTCCATGAATTGAAGCAACAAACAAAGCGAACACGATGCAATAGTAATGCAGCATTCCCAATACTGTCTACGATTTGCTTTGTAATTATATAATTAAAAATCCCGATGGCGATAATATATAGCATGTTTAGTACCTGTAAGGTACAATGTCACGATAAGAGAACTTTATTGGGATTAGCAAAATCCTTCAATGAAACATTATTATAGGAGAAACAGTTATCAGTTTTGCATGAATTCTTTATACTACAGAGGTACCAGAAGATGCACTGGTAGTGACACTTTGACACTAAGACTTCTAAAACATTCCTTAATTACAAAAGTAACGGAAGATGCACAGATTAGTAATGACACTGTTACACTAAGGATCTACAATTAAAGACTTTACCTGTTCTTGATGTACTGATTCACTTATGGAGATCATGGTTGCTAAGGACGCTTTTATTCAACGGATTACACAGGATTCAGCGATATTTTGCACCACTAAAGGAGTAATATTTAAATTATCATAAGCGTGAATTGCTAAATTAATATTAGTGCGTCTCACTTTAAAAGACGTATTAGAGTTACAAGATGTCAACACCGAGCCATGAATGGTTATTCCTTAGCTTTACTGTAGCGATCACTGATTACTTTCCAGTTCGCAATTTTCCAAATAGCTTTTACGAAGTCTGGCCGTACGTTTTTATACTGTAGGTAATAAGCATGTTCCCAGACGTCGATGCAGAATAATGGAATAAGGCCTATAATAGCAACTAACAGATGAAATGCCACCACACTTTCATAAAAAAACTCGGGATTCATTACTTTGAGCACCTTACCGTGTGTTTCTGCATCTCACACCTGTCATTTTAAAGGACCTAATAGAGTGGCATGAATTTTACACCGTTTAAAAAGAAGTCGTGATTCGAGTGATTTCTTGAAATGGAATATTTCTGTCCCATTGTTATACTACTTACCCGTGGTTGACTGGAGAATATCTTGGTTAGGACTACAAGCAAGTTGCAAACGTTTCATTTCCTTGTCATAGGCAAACCATCCCCATCCAGAACCTTGGATCGCAATTGTTTTCGCACTTAACTTGTCTATCATCGACTCCAAGGACCCGAAATCCTCTTTTATGGCAGTCATCAATTCCGCTACAAACAGAATGTATGTGGCAAAAAAAAAAACGAAAACTTGCATAAGACGTGAAGATATAATGACTACCATAAATTTGCATTAACGAACTTTAAGATCAGCTGCCCAGTGATTTTTGTCAATAACTACTGTAAATGAAAAATACGGAAAATGTTCAAAGCTGTTGTTGAAACTTCTGGAAAAGAGACTTACGACTCGGTTCACCGCTACCCTTTACGGAAGTTAATCCTTCCCAGAATAATGAGTGATTGATGTGGCCACCAGCATTGAAATTCATTACTTTTGTAGCAGCAGAAAAAGCTTGCATATCTCCTTAAAAAAACAGAAGTCGAGATGATTAGAACAGTAACTCTCTAAGTGATCCAACACTTTTTATCCATGGAACACAATCCACATCATACAAATTGCAACAAGTCTTCGACCATATTCAAATTTTCAAAATGGGCTGATTTAAATTGATTTATATCAACTAAAACCGCTTCCACTTCTAATAAAAGATGAATGAGAAGATTTGAATTATACTCTTTTCATTTCCGAGTCTAAACAAAACTACTGATTTCGTCTTGAAAAAGAAAAAAAATTCTCCATTGAAGTGGAATATTTACAAACCTTTTGCAAGCAGTTCCTTGACTTTCTCTTCAGCTTGATTAAGACCATTTACATATGCAACATGATGTTTGCCATGATGTACTTGCATAATTTCAGCAGAAATTATCGGCTCTAATGCTCCATAATCGTATGGTAAATCGGGAAGAGTATGTTTTAATTTTCGTAAGTTTAAACCATAACTGAAAAAGCAAAATTCATTAAGTTCAAAATTTTTTACCAGAAAATTCTTTACAAAAACTTACTAGGGAAAATTTTTTTAACGCTATATTGACTTTAGTAAGGTGGAAACAAATTAGTAAAAACTTCCCGTTAACTTGAAATTTTTACTAACTTACGTTCTGCCAATTAATGAACGACCTGAGATGCCAATAATCAAGTTCATTAGTGTCCTATAAAAATAAGATTAAAACAATAATGTGACATAATGTGATCATTTTCAATGAACGACCTATCTGTGACAGTTCTAGAAGTTTGCTTTCTAAACTGGAGAAATACTTGAATTTAAAAAAAAATTCTAGTAAGAGATAGCTTACCGAAGTAGATGTGACTACCACTTTGGATTTAAAGTATTGCGACATACAAGTATTCACCAGAAAAAGCGACATACAGAAGAAGAAGGATTTAAAGTAACTCAGCGAAATGCTTGAAATTAATTAAAAATTTCAAGACATTCAGCCCAAACAACCTCAACATATTCTCATACATTAAGAAACTATTGAGACATACAAGTATTCACCAGCTTTTCTCCCACGTGAACTCAACGGTTATCAAGGAACGAACCTCACAAATCAAGCTTAGAGTTGAAAATTTCTACTGACAGTTCAACGAAGTATCACCTTGTTCTCATGCTCTCTACCTCCCTCACATCTACTGTTCCTTGCACTCTCTTCTGATCCCTTTTTCTGTACCAACTATTCACTTCTCATGGAACCGCCCACCGCATGACTTAGTACCGACCATATTGTGCAGTTATGACGTGAATGCGTGTGTGTATTTCTCTGGTTGAACGTCCACTTTGACGTGCGTTCACTTGTTAGGTGATTTGATTTCAGCATAGCGAATAGTGAGAAAATATCATTTCGATAGGATAAAATTTTATTCCGACAGGACAAAATTTCATTCCGTTAAGATATGACCTGTTGGCACAAATATTTTGATGAGTCGGAAGTTTTAATTTTTTTTTCTGTATCCATTATTTTCGGTACCACCATAATTTTTAAGGTTTCAGCTAAGAAAATTTTGAAACAATTGTAGTAACGATTTGAAATTGCGCATTCATACCAACAGTTGATATGTAAATGATAATTTTATCGTGGAATACGGTATAGTTTCCTCTTAATCGTTATTGTTAACATTTGGAAATTGATCGATTTATTGTTTGTGAAAATAACTATATCTTTCATCTATCTATTTTTGTGCACTGTTTTTTTCTCACTCATTTCAACACCTTTTGCTCTACTATCTCTCCATTTTCTTGTATTGTTTAAGATTGAATTCGATTTTAAACTAATTAAAAGGTGTAGTGGGATAGCTTTAAAACTATGAATATCAAGCATTTTACTCGAGCTTCACTTAAACCTTACTTGTCCCTTACAATTGTACAGTTGGGATATTGCTAGCCTGAAAATAAAACTTACGAGAACGTGTAGTATTTATTGGAACGTTTAACTGTTTGTTATTAGATCATTGTACGCCTACCTAAGAAACAAACGTAGTGGTTGTTGAGAATAATCTGACGAAGTTCTCTTTCAATATGTAACCTTACTGATTTCGGATGAGTTCTGCAAGTTTCAGGTGAGTTGTACATTTATTTACTGGCTGGCCATCTGCGTCGCACTGAGTAATGGGTGCTAATAATGCTACAATGAACATGGTAAGCATTTCTTCACATATTTAAGTAAGCCATCGCTTTTGAAATTTGAATCTTTTTCTAAATTCTGTTTAGTTAATCCATTTAGCAAACATTCAAATTACTTTGATTTCATTTCGAAATACTCATCTTTATATAACTTTCATGCTATTTGAAATTTGTTGTTATTCCAAAAGAAAATTCGTAATTGACAAACTAGATGAGAAGAGAAACTTAGCTTCCTATTTAGGATTTTTTAAAAGCAAGGAAAAGATGGTGTTTTTACTTATCATTCTGTTTGAAAGCTTATTTTGCGAGTGCTTAATTGCATGTTGTGAAGACTGATAACAAATACTGATTTGTTGTGGGTAAGAAAAGGAGACTAACTTAATTTTATGGTTGTAAATTTCATTATGAATATAATTTTCAGAACTACGGAAATCGTAACATAAATGCGCATCAGGAAAGATGCGCTCAGAGAATAGCAATTTTCATTTCGAGTGATCCTTATTTGTATAAGGTGTGGTTTGATCGCAGTAAATGCTGAATTTGTTGTGACGAATAACGTTTAATACCATCTTTCCAAGCATTTAAAAAAAAAAACGATTTTTTTCAAAGCAAGATTAGTCCTAATAAATTTCATTCATTGCACTGAGTGTTTATATATGTATTTACATATAGTTTGTTCTTTTTTCAGAGTGCCATGAATTTAAAGCAGACGACAGCAGCTCTGTCTGGCGCTATTTTTCGTGAACTTTCAGTTCAAAACATGTTAAGAACTCGCGAAATAGGTACACGACAAAGGCTGAGAAGTCGTCAATTATTTACTGAGCGGAATGTATTGCTTTCTTCATTGAGAGGTGCTTTTACCCTTGGTGAAAAAACCTCTATAATAAATAGGTAATTAAATTCATGGTTTGATTTTGAAATTGCATCAATTATAAGAGTTGCAAAAGCTGTTTATATATGTTGTAATACATTGTTTTCTGCTTCACAAAATGATTTCACAAATGTTTTCATATTTTTCATCTTCGTGCTTCTGATAAAAAATTTTAACTGGTTTTTTTTAAATTTTTGATCAACTTTCATGTTACTTGTTCCAGGTATCTTCCAAACCGTAGAGCTGTTATTGACGCAGTAAATACAAAAACATTTTGCTGTTTATATTTACCAGGCAATAAAATTGTTACTGCTAGTCAAGGTTATTTATATTCCAGAATTTTTCCTTCAATTTTCTTTTACTGTCGATCATTGGGACACCGATGTAAAATGTTTCGTATACTATTTCCTTGAATAATGGTTAACTTTTAGATGATAAATTGCGCTTTTATGTGGGACAAGATCAGTTGCAATATAAATATACATTGATGGAACCGATTATCCATCCGGTTCCCGATATTGGCTGGAGTATTCTTGATATAGCTATTAATTCTTCCGGCAGTCAAATTGCCTACTCTACCTGGAGCGATTCCAGTATGTTTCCCTTCTTTTTTTTTCTTTTGATTCGCAGAGGAATTTGAGCCTTCATTGCCTGTCGAAAAAATTGGAAGTAATGTATTTCGTAACTAAATAGGTTTTAATGTTGCAGTTCATTATACTTCTGTTGATAAATTGACTGATCATTTGCACTGGAATACATTTTATGAAGCAGAAACGCCGACATCACGTTCCAGGTAAAGTATTATTATGTCGTCCATTCCTTGTGCACAGTTTTTTTCAATTTAAAACTGATGCTCTGTTTTTGTTTTTTTGAAGCTATTAGTATTGCAGTTTCAGGTTTGCTTATTTTTCCATACGGTATACCATGGATGACTGTTATCTCGTGGCAGGTGGATCCGATGGTTATATATACATGTTCTCTCGTGCACAACCCTGTTTTCAAACGGCATGTTTTGTTTTTTGATCAGGTTTTTCACCAAGTATAGAGTGATGATCTGAGAGCAAGGTGCTAGTAATTTATGAAGTCTCAGAGTTTGAAAAATCAGAACGATATCAACCGGTTTTAAGCTTGTTTCATTTGTGAAATGTAAAAGTACTTTGGGTTATATAAATCTTTGTTTAAAAGTCAGTTTCAAACCACTCTAACAAATTTACAACTACAAGTTATTATTGGCTGCTTTTCGTGTAGAAGTATCACCAATATGGATGTCAGTTATCTATATTTGATTTTAAATTAGGTGTTTAGAGATAATTTAAAGTGCTGAAAATGCTGAAAATACCGAATTTGAACTTATTTTGTAGTTCGAAGCTCATCAGGATGATGTCAATGCAGTTTGCTGCAGTAAAAGTAATCCATATATTTTCTGTAGCGGAGGCGATGATGGACTCTGTAAGGTGATTAGATTTACTACATTCATCACCCTCATAAAATGTTAAGCATGTTTCCAGATGAAAGGATTTTATGGAATTTGTTTTTGCTGCTTTAAAAATTGAAGAAACCAAGTCCTTCCCAAAGAAATCAGTTCTTGATCATCTCAAGTTTTCAGCTTTGCATCGAATAATTAAGTAGCAAATGCCGAATAAATTAGACTAAAGAGTCATATCAAAGCTTTTTACTATGCTGTTTGTAACCCGCTTTCAAATTCCACTTGTTTAGTAGAAAATCAGAAATTCAGTTTGTAGGTTTGGGATGCTCGTTTGGTTGGAAGCACTAGTCTTCCAGTCGGCGTATTTGCAGGGCATCGTGATGGTATTACTTACGTTGATAATCACGGTAATGATAGATATATTTTGACAAATTCAAAGGACCAGACTATAAAGATTTGGGATTTACGACGGTTTTCTTCAAGTGATGCCGAAGTATTCATCTTTCCTCTCATTCTTTAATCAGTTCTTATTTCAGAACAGTTTATGGTAGTTCTTTTTAAATGTGAATTTTTAAAGTGCACATTTAATCATTGTGTTAGAATGAAAACAGTTATATAGTGTCAACATATAGCGAAAAAATTGATAAGAATTCTTTGCATTCTGACCTGTTATCGTAATCAATTTGATTCTTTGAAAGCTTAAATGATGAAAAACTAGAAAAACAGTTTAAGTATGATGGTTACCTTGTCGAAAGCCAATGACTTCTGCGTCCAAAATGCATTCATACCACGATGAAGGGATATAATGCAGTGATCGAACCCTTCTTGTATAATCAGATTTTATTATGTTTCTTTTAGTAGTTTGGCTGTTATAAATATTTTATTTTAAATACTCACTATAGGGTATAACAAGGAATGAGTAACTACTGAATAAGTGGCATTGGTATAGCTGAATTTAGGCCTTTTGGTACATTTTATTAATTTTTGAAAACTTTTCAGAAAGTTACGCTTGATTCAGTGCGAAGGCAGAGATGGGATTATAGATATCAACAGATACCGCGAATGTTCCACTCTGTGAACCCTTTGAAAGGTCCGTTCCTCGTTGCAGATAGATTTTTAAAGTTTCTTCGTTTGTCATAAAAACTTTATTTTATATAATGGACGTAAGGCTGGCCGCGGTGGAAAACTGTAACAAAATGCATTAGGTTGCACTTCATCGTAAGGTGAAAGGATAAAAAAATATTTTCTCGGCAGATATTGATCTGTCTGCTTTCGATTACGAATTAACAATGATGTAAAAATACATTAGGTGATGGATCAGTGTTGACTTTCCGTGGACATTCAGTGCAGCATACGCTCATTCGTGCTAAGTTTTCACCGGAAAGAACCGGATTTCGCTATGTGTATACCGGAAGCACAAAAGGAAATTTGTATAGTCAGTTGTTAAAGAGCTTTCGAATTTCTATGTTACATTATCCTTTTCATATATCATCACATCGGTCAATTGGTATATTCAAGATTGGGGGATTGATTTGTTTTGCAGTTTATGACATTTTAACGGGAGGAATTGTACGGATTTTGGATGGGCACAAGAGTGTAGTACGTGACTGTTGTTGGCATCCTGACGAAAACGAAATCATCACCGTCTCAGTAAGTTCTGCTATCAATTGTTTGCGAGCTGTCATAAGTTCATCCTAAAATTTCACTGGTTAGTAGTAACTTATGTTTTAAAGTTCCAGGTTTTTGAAATTGGCACTGAATGTCAGGTAATGCGAAAACAACCATTGCAAGTTTTTTAAATCCTTTAGTTTTATAAATTTAATCTGTCCATTTATCTAGTGGGATGGAGTAACGGCCAGGTGGTATTACAATACGTTCAGTGATGATGATGATCAGCAGGAAGAGTTGGATCAGGTAAGTGATTAAAATCTTAAGATGATAAAAATTGCTATTGTGATGTTGATAATGATGGTGGTTATAGTGTTGATTGGAGAAATGACGGACATCAATCTATGCGGAGTCATCGACGGACAAATATGCAGAAAAAAATACTTTTGTTCGATATTGCTGTTTTGTCTTCATAGTTTTAGAACATTCCCAAATGCACCTTTGGCCGTTAACGCATATTTTGAAATTTGGTAAAAGTACGTTTTTCTCTTATATTTCTCGGGCTAACGTAAACATATGGCGAAGTACAACAGGAATCATTTGTGATCAGAAGATAAGTGGTCACCTCAAGTCCAAAATATACAGAACGGTCATCCGTCTAGTGGCTATATATGGAGCCTAATGCTAGCTAATAACAAGAGAAATGCATCTATGGAGACGAAAATGCTACGATGGATTTCGGCGATAACAAAGTTGGAAGATGTAAGGAATTAAGACATTCGATGTCGATATGGAATAGCTCCCATCACTGGCAAGTTCCGATAGTTGCACCCGAGATGGTAAGGTCACTCCCTACGAGCCGATACTCAGACGCTTCATAAGATAGGACCTCAAATAGAAGTAGAAGGAAAACGACCCAGAGAAAGGCCAAAACAACGATGGCAAGACACGTTAAATCGAGACCTAAGAAGTGCTGGATTAACATCTGGCCTAGCACAGAACCGTGACGTATGGATTCGACGCTCCACAGTAACGGATCCTGCTACTAAATGGGACAAACGCTAAAATATGAAGATTTCCCGGGCTAACAAAGTCAGATTTTTCAAGTTTCATTTCCATCTGCTGATTTTTTGCTTCAGATTCACGTTTGATTCTTTATGAGGTTTTTGATATTTTCAACACTTGAATGAGATGGCCCTGAAATGAATTGCATTTTCGAAGACCATGAGAAAATCGTCACTCTGTAAATCTGCTACTCTAGATTAGGGACATGATTAGGGCGGATAGAACAGAATGCAATGAAAACAGCGTCCCGTGTTTAAGTGTGTTTAAACGAACCAGTCCAGAATACATTATTATGAGTCTCTGAAAACATATTTTAGAGGTAGTACTAATGTACTACGTCAACATGTAGGTCTTGACCTTGTGATAAAACTCCTGTTGATTTGAAGTGAACAACCAAATGTTTGTACAAATTGTAGAAATTAAAGTTTTTGTTTCATTTGCACTTGATTGACTTGGTTGTAGTACAGAGTGATGATACAAAGAGATTTGGAACTGGAGGAATAAGATCTGGTGGGTCTAGTGAGGTGGTCTTTGGATTCTGCATGTCATGAGGGATGAGTGCTTTTTTACTGTGTCCTTTGACTTTGCAGTTGTGGAAGGAGCATAGACGTTTATAGAGAATCTTCTTAGTAATTTGGGATAGCCTTCAGTCGTAGTAATCTTGATTCTATGCAGTAAATGAATCGCCATAGTGGTTCCTGTTGGGAAAACTCGAATTTTACAATGTAAATTTCCAGCAAAAATTCGAAGATGAGCTTAACACGAATTTTCGGTTAATAAACTTTATTAAAAGCTTCTCAAAAAATACAAACAGGTTAAAAAAAGTAATAAAACATAATGACGCTTTAAACACGAGCGTGAATGCAGAACATACGCGTGAGTAAAACAACGTAACAACATTGACGGCGTTATGATATTAAAAAAATTTGCATTTTTGAACAAAATAATGGATTGAATTTGTATCCAAAAGACATGGTTCCTTCTTGTTTGGTCCAGTACCATGTGATGGTTACTCTTCTGTCGAAGGCGTTAATGTCGTATTTATTTGTTGTTTCTTTTTTCCACCATTCTTCGGGCTTTTTGTTACTGTTATTATTAGGAATTTGGATGTGAAAGGTACAAATCCTCCTTTACTGGCACTCTGTGTGGCTTTGAGTCTGCTAGGTTGAATAATTCCTGTGGAGACATCCAACCATAAAAATCGTCTATGATTACGACTTCTTTGTGATTGTAATCTTCCCACCATTTTTCCATATTACTGGTTTTTATGTAAAAGCTTTTTGGAAGAGAACATGCGAGGGTTGTTTTTCCAATTCCTGGTGTTCCAATTATTATATATAGTTCTGTGATTTCTGAGCGGGGTTCTATGTAAAGAGCTTTTAGGTTAATAATTCTTTGTTTATTCTTCATTACGTAATCTATATCTTCGTTCGCCATTTACTGGGAATACCTCGTAAGATTTTAGATTATCCTGATTGTTACTCTATATTTCAAATTTTTTCTTCTCTGGGTTCTATAATTACTTTTATTGGTTTTATACTTTTTAATTATTTATTAATTGATTCTGTTTTTTTTCTCGTTTTTTATTTCTTTTTATAATAGACATAGTTCTTCTTATGTTTTAAATGTACCCAATACCTGATTCTTTTGTAGAGGAGGTTATAAATATAGGTTTGTATCTAAGTAATATGAAAGTAGTAGAATTTTAAGCTTTTGATTTTCAGAACTAAAGATATGTTCTATTTTTTTGGGTTATTAAAATTTTTAGTTTTTATTATTAATAATCTATGTTTATATTCTTATTTTTTTTCTTTTTTGTTATTTTGTTTTAGTGTTTTAGAATATGATCCTTTAAAAAGTTGTATTATTATATGTCTAGGTATTATCTCTATTAGATAAGTTTGTATTTTGCCACTAAAAGGCAATAGTTTTAATCTCGAGCGTGAGTAAAAAACAAATACACATCCCTTTCTGGAGAGGGGGGTTCTTTAATAAAAATCAAAAAAATTAAATAATTTGTGGCTGCTTAAAATGATACAAAGTTGCAGCCACTATACTGTTTAAATAAAATTGTTCGGTTAATCAAAGAAATTCATTTGTTCAACTCTTCCAAATTATAGCATATAAAATTTTATGGAACTTTTGGTATATCTGCAAAACATCTGTAACTTGTGACTAACCTTGTTGTTGGAATATAATATATTTACGAGAACAGTGAAGCCTTTTTTGATGTAGACGGAGATAAAATAGAATTGGTAAAGCACTGCAACTTACTTGATTCAATGATTAGTAATGAGGCTGAGTCAACAGCAGAAATCTCGAGGAGAATTGCTATGGGCAAGGTGACAATAAAATCATTGGACAAAGCATTCAAATCTGAGAACATTTCTATGCCGACAAAAATAGGGCTTATAAACAGTCTTATCTTCTCTGTTGTCACCTATAGTTGTGAAAGCTGGAAAATGAGGAAACAGGACAGAAGCAAAATAAACGCTTTTGAAATGTGGTGTTGAAGGAGGATTCTATCGGTCCGATGGTACGACAAAAGTACCAACAGTTCAATACTGAATGAAATTCAGCCTACAATATTGCTGGAGTCCAAAATCACAAAGCTGCAGCTGGCGTACTTCGGGCATATCATCAGAAGACAAGAATCATTGGAGAAGGATATGATGATTGGAAGAACTGAAGGAACCAGAAGACGAGGAAGACCAGCAATGAGATGGATGGACACAATCACTAC
>JABVXS010000735.1:0-24215 GCA_013365335.1 Madathamugadia hiepei
TTTTGTATCACAGAAGATTGCACACTACTTCACTTGAAACGATAAATAGCACGGTGATTTAATCCAGCACCTTTCATCAGTTCTAACCTTTCTTATCAGAATTGGAAAACTTGTCACCCAAATAAACTATCAAAGCAAAAATTTTAATTTCGATAGCACAGTGAAAAAAAAAGCAAGCCTGTTTCTACGTATCAAAATGAGTAGGAAAATGAAACAGAACGGTAACCATATAGCAGATGCTAAGGGTTGAACTGCAGGAGATAACCACTAAGCACTACCCAATAATCATCATGCATCAGAATGTATACGTAATGTAAACAAACAAACAATACACCTGGAAATGGCAGGATTATTTGTTACGGGAGAGCTGTGAAATTAAGCAAAGAAGTGAGAGGAAGGTATGGAAACATCTTCGCTTCACAGGAAAAACGTGCAGGAAAATGACAAACAAAAGCTCAGAAAATGACAGTACATTACATTACGCACTGGCTCTGTGTCAAGCAACGATTCGATTTAGGCTTGAATTTAAAGAAAGTAAGTTCCGTGCAGTTCGATTTATAACTTTCTTCTTTCAATACATTTAGTTTCAATTTCCTTAAATTTGATGACAATTTGGTGAAACGGAATCCGCTTAGTTGCAAGGTCCGCTTTCTGTGGAGCATTGTCTTCAAACGCGCGGCTCCTTAGATGCAAGTTGTTGTTTTGCTCCATTTCTCTTGTTATTGTGTTTTGGGCGTAGGGCGATTAAGCGATTTCTTGTACTCCTTGCCCATTTCATCCAGGTGGTGTAGAATTCTTCTTTCATACGGCCAATGTTAGAGATTGTTGACCCAAGGTATTTGAAACTGCTACGTCTCATTCTTCTTGCGACTATTGTTGCCCGACCGACCCGTCGCGAAGGTCTGTCGTCGGTGATAACGGTTAAATCCCATGTGAGCTTCTATTCATTCAAACTTGTGGTACTCTGATGGGACTCTTTGTTTTTCTTCTTCCGTCTGGTTGAATTAATTCTCTTGCTGAAAATTTGTCTGCTCTCCTGGCGGATCTATGATTATCTAATTTTCCTAATCAATTTTTTTGAACAGACTGCTATGACATTTTATATATTCTAAAAATAATGAAGTGAAATGGGTAGGAGCCTCCAGAAATCACGTAAAAATTTTTCTGAAATCCACTTTTCCATCTTACTGATCCTAGCTGACGTGTCAGTGAGGTTCCTCCGCTCACGCTTTTTCAGGTCAGACAATCTGCCCCATGCTGATTTGTAGAAGCATTGATTCCTCTTTTCACTCCCCGTTCCTCAACATTCACACTAGGGCCATGCTCTTCTCACGCCCACGCCCACGTAGTTGGGAACCGCAATACGGAGTATTGTCGTGCAGGTGCGTGCCAGTGTGTGAGCAAGTGACACTCCAAGTCCCGGTTGTCGTTCGCACTCATATTATTTGTTCTTTTTAATCCTCCAAAATGGAAGTGTCAAACTCGAAAAGTGCTGAAGTGTAAGTAGCCTGACAAGTGTATGCTTTCATTTTCACTTACTTCCTGTCCTCTTTCTAGAAGTGATAGATGTTAGTTGATGAAATATTTTACTGCGCTTTGCAATATGCTGTAAAGTAGAAACTTCATTTATATCATTAATTGTTCAGTGCCACTTCACGAATGCCATTTCAGCTAGATGTCAGACCGTACTGTTGTGCAGTTTACTGCAAAGGTTTTTGGATGTCTTGTGAAAGTGTCGATGGTTGTTGGGTGTTGTTAAGCTTTTATTCCAAAAATATATATGTCATTTGCTATTGTGGCATAAACTTTTCAGTAGTGATAATTGCCGCTTTTTCAGATTACAGCTATTTATAACTGTAATTAAAAGTTAAAAGTATTCTGTTCATTTCATTATCCTTAGTAGCTCTTTTCTATATTGTATTGATTCATTCAGATGTGTTCGAATGTCGACAAAATGGCTGCTAATTCTGCTATGTTAAAATTGTGTATCCTTTTTCAGGAAAATGTCATATAATGCCGTGTCAACATCAGCGTCCGGATCGGTAGAAAATGATTTGTGGATGGAGAAAGTGAAAATTGAAAATTTTATGCTCATACGGGTTCTTGGGAAAGGAGGTTTGAGACATTTCAAGAAAATTTCCAAGTCCAATTTCTGATTTATGGCTGTGCTCCTTTTTTGTTGGGTTTAACGTACATGATCGTGTGGTAATGTTATTTAGCCAGTATAAAAAATTTTCACACCTTCTCTCGTTCGTAATAGTAACATTTTGCAATATATCTTATTGTTTGAAAACTTTTCTCACATTCTTAGAAATTCATTTTGCAGCGTATGGAAAAGTATTTTTAACTCAGAAAGTTGGAGGACGTGATCACAGAGCAATCTATGCGATGAAGGTGTTGCGTAAAAGTCGTGTTATCTCAAAAGCAAAGACGCTGCAGCACACGTTATCTGAACGTTCTGTCCTGGAACGCCTTAAGGGGTTGCCATTCTTGGTTGAAATGATCTATGCGTTCCAGTCCGATTCCAAACTGCACATTGTAATGGGTAATATTTCTTATCTTCTGACCAATAAACTTGTAAGAATCATGAAGTGTGATGTATTAGCAATAATTCGGCAGTAGAATGCATTAGAACTTCAAAATTTGGAAAGGAAATACGCTAAAGTATTATGTAATATTCTATTATTTGCTTTTTATCTTGCAGAATTCATCAAAGGTGGTGAATTATTTACACATTTATGCAGAGAAGGATCATTTGACATACCATCAGCAAAATTCTATATTGCAGAACTGGTGATTGCTATTGATAGCATTCACAAGGTGAAAACGGTTTCTCAGTTTTATTCGGCAGTAGTATGCATTACAATTTCAAAATTTGGAAAGGAAATAGAAAAATTCTGTATCGCGACTTGAAACTGAAAAATAATTGAATTTGGAAAATTTTCTGGTTACCAATATCAAACATAATTAGTCCCTGTAAATAAATATACAAAGAAACATAAGAATAGATTTGATATTGGACTTAGAGATTCACAGAGTTTCCAAATGTTTTCATTTTTTTTATCTATATTATTGGAAGTGAAATTCGAGTACATAAACAACAGATTCATCCAACTAAACTGGCGTTGTTTTCAGAGAAAAATTCTATATCGCGACTTGAAACTGGAAAATATTTTATTGGATGAAAATGGACATATCAAGTTAACAGATTTTGGACTCAGCAAGGAGCTGAAAGGCAATGAGGTAAGGAAATGTATAAAAGTTGCTAAATAAAATCTTGCATTCTTATAATTGTTCTACTGGAAAGTTTTTTGTTTTTTATTGGAAAAAATCTTTTAATGTGATAAGAGAAATGTGATAAAACCAGGCGATTTGATTTTTTCATGGAATGATACTCCATTTCGAAGAGTATTTTTAATTTTATTGCCATACTGATGAAATGTGGTTTAGCTACACAGAGCAAACTCGTACTGCGGTACTATTGAATACATGGCACCAGAAGTAGTGGAACGGACAGTAGAGGGATATGATGAGGCAGTGGATTGGTGGAGCCTAGGGGTCGTTACATTTGAATTATTGACGGGATGTTCACCTTTCACAGTTGATGGCCGCTCAAATACAAACAAAGATATTGCAAAGTGAGGTTTCTTAGTTAATTACATTGAATGAACCTTGTTTTATGCAAAGTTTAATCCCAGCAAATATATGCAGGTGTTGTCAATTTGTGTCGATTTTTTCATTATCTTTCAGAAGAATACTAACAAAACCCGTCCCATTCCCACGAAACGTTAATAAATTTGCTTTGGATTTTATTAACCGCTTGTTGGATAAATCTGCAACACGTCGTTTGGGCAAAAACGGTGTTGATGAGATCAAGAATCATTTTTTTCTTGATGACATTAACTGGGATCAGTGTGAAC
Organism: Madathamugadia hiepei; assembly: GCA_013365335.1. Classification (NCBI taxonomy): domain Eukaryota; kingdom Metazoa; phylum Nematoda; class Chromadorea; order Rhabditida; family Onchocercidae; genus Madathamugadia; species Madathamugadia hiepei. The sequence continues at coordinate 3,921 of JABVXS010000735.1, forward strand.
GACGTGAAATGAAACCCCCAATTATACCGAAAATTTCAAACGATGTGAGCTTCTCTTTCTGGATTTCATGGTATGTGGTGTTATAGTTTAGTAATTAACAGCGTGACTTTAAATTTACGATTTCATGGAGGACGAATTTTTTATTATTCAGCAACCATCAGTTTTTGCGATATTTATTCCTATACAGTGATTTTTAAAAAAGAAAAGTTATTGCATTCATGAGTTTAAATTGCAGATAGACGTGACGAATTTTGCACCTGAGTTTACAAATCAGATGCCGGTTTATTCACCAGCTGATGCTCCATTTGATACGCGCAATCTTTTTCGGGTATTGCATTGTTTTTTCTAATTGTTTTGGACTTCTAAATCAAAATTATGATAATTTGTAAATCGAACTTTGAGCCACAAAAAATCGCAGTAAATTTTTGTTCTTCAATGAACTCTTATAGAAGCAATTCCAGGGTTACTCTTTTGTGTCGCCGGCGGTAATGTTCGCTAATAATAACGTAATTGGCGAGGAATGTTTGGCGGAAGATTTCAGGGCTTTGGTTTCAGTTTCGCCTTTTTTCTCCAAATATAAGTTGGATCGCTCAGAGAGTGGTCTTCTTGGAAAGGGGTCATTTTCAATTTGCAGGTTAAAGCTGTCAGTTCGCAAGCTTTTCATGTTTTCTGCATTACTCGACATAAAATGATCTTGAACTTTGTAATGATAGATAGGTGTATTTTAAAAAATATGGAAACATCGATAAAAGTGATCCAATCTTTATTTTAGGCGTTGCGAAAGGTTATCGGATGGAGTGGCATTTGCTGTCAAAATAGTTTCTCAGCGCTTTCAAGCTCAGGCAAGTCGAGAGGCGAGCATTTTGAACCTAGTCAATGGGCATCCAAACATTGTTTGCCTAATAGATGTTCAGTCGGATAATTTGCACATCTATTTGGTTATGGAACTGCTTAAAGGTGTGGTTAAAGTTTTTTCCACAATATGAAAATATTGCACAAATCTTGTGTTTTTCAACGCAAATAAAAATGTTCGAGTAGACTTTGATGTGAAAATGCTGCCTAATATCTGCATTAATGTGGTCAATTTGTTTATTTCGAAACATCCCGGTAAGCTGGCTGTGATCCTGAGTGTAAAATACTTGTTTCGTTAACACTTCATGTTTCTCTTAAAATTATGTAACATTTAAATTTTGGTTTTCATGTGCTGTATTGGGAAGCAATTTTTTTTCAAAGTCCGACTGAGGTTAAGTGAAGCAATCTAAATAAAAAATTTTAGAATTTTGGTATGACTCAAGATTGGATAGGAAGTCGACATTTCCTTTTATAGCGGTGGTATAACATTTCCTTATTTATTTATTACCTTTTGATAGGCGGAGAGTTGCTGACTAGAATTAAGAAAATGGGAGCATTTACGGAAGCTCAAGCTGGTAAAATAATGAAGCAGCTTGTATCAGCAGTCGGATATCTTCATTTCAGAAACGTCATACATCGTGATTTGAAACCGGAGGTACCAGCTCCTTAACATTATTAAAATGAGAATGTTATCTATATGCGGATAGGTTAGGAAGATTTTCAAAATTCCTTTGATCGAATTTTGACGACGGAATCACCGAAAGTATAATTTTGTTGAATTAAAGATTACTTCAACTTTTCATTCATCTATTATTAATTTTGGCGTGATCGACTCCATTGAAATGCCTGTATATAAATTTCCTCGATTTCACTCATTTTTGGTAGCATGTACTTTTTTCAGAATATTCTTTTTGAGAGTAATGAACCGCAGGCAAAATTACGCTTGATCGATTTTGGGTTTGCCCGTCTTCTACCATCAGCTCCAGAAAATCTGATGACTCCATGTTTCACTTTGCATTATGCAGCGCCAGAAGTCCTGGAGAGTGATTACCATTTACCACAGTATAATGAACAATGTGATCTTTGGAGTCTTGGAGTTATCTTGGTAAGATAATGCATAAATCATCCTTTGCTAATCAAATGCCGAGCTTTTTTAGTCCAAATGTTACAAGAGACTCCAAGTTCTTCTATTTTTCTGTACGTTTTGTTGTTTAAGTTTACTCCCTCATGAAGTCTCACCAGATATGATACTGGAAAGGTTATCATCTTGCCGTAATAATCACTAAACTAGAAATAAGTAAATGAGTAAATTCATGTTCAAATAAGAGTTCGAGGGTGGTAGGATTTCTTGCTGTGTTTCAATGGATTTATTACATTAAATTTCGTTGAAAGAGACGTTTAATCTCATTCTTTTTTATATGAAAAAGATTTAAATATATTTAAAGCAATGAAATTTTAGTTCACGATGCTGAGTGGCAACGTACCTTTTCATGCACGTAGCAAGTGTGAATCAGCGACCGATATTATGGGTCGGATTCGAAATGCTGAATTCTCATTCGATGGATCTCAGTGGCAAAATATTAGCACAGAAGCAAAAACTCTAATTACTTGTTAGTTTCGACACTTACGTACTTTTAAAAGTAAAGTTAGTGTAAATGATAATGTTTATGTGATTTATATTTATACGCTATAAAATTAGAATTTCTACTTGCCTATTTCGGGAAAATTGTAATTTAAAAAATCAGTTTCCTTTCTTGGGACGCATTTTGAACCTCAAAATTGCTTTTAAGTACTGCTAACTGTTGACCCTGTGAAGCGTTTGTCTTTGGACGAACTGCAGTGCCATCCATGGTTGTCAAGTGCTGCTGCGCAAAATGAAGCATCACTGCAAACATCGACGACACTTTTAAAGACTCAGTCACACACGGGTTTGTTCATGATTTTTTCGTCTTTCATATTTTTCTTAAATTTGATCGAAGAGGACCCAAGTAGATAGTGTGCGAAATATCGACTTAAAGAAATAGCCACGTTAAAGTGTGAATTATGAAATGTGTATCGAATTTTTCAGAGGAAACAATTAATCAAACTATGAATGCTAACCGTGAGGGATTCCACTTAATGGAAGTTGCTGCAGCCCCATTACTTGTGAAACGACGTGGCATGAAGCGGAAGAGTTTTGATTCACATGAGCCTTCTCCCGGGTTTGAATCGACTACAAACAGGAAAAGTGTGGTCATTGGTCCACTCGAAACAGTGCCGGAGGTTGCATCCCCTCAACTTTCACGACCATCACTGTTGTTGTTGCAGTTATCAGCCGTAGATTATGAAGGCTCCAAATGTCCTATACCTCAAAATACTCAAGACAACGTAATTTCTTGATCAGAAATTGTAATCAATTGGGAGTTTTCTAAAATGTGCAACTGATCCACTAATACTTCCAAATGCTCAAAAAAGTGGTATGATTAGTACTCACTGATTACTTTGGAAAATCAAATTGAAAGCTTGAATTGTGTCAGTTTATCAGTTGTACTAAAAAATTACATGGAACTACATTTATTCCGCAACATCGTTAGTGGAATTTTAGTTTTTTTTTTTCTCTCTTTATGCTTTACATCTATATATTGGTGACTCTTGAATTGTTTACGCTTTGCTGTTTTTGTTTATTTTTAGATTTGTTTACATGCCAAATATCGCGTTTTCTCGAAGTACCTGATTCATTTCATATCTGTTTTATGGTTCTAGGGACGAATTACTTCTTACCTGTGCTTTAGAGCAGACATATTCCTCTGACCGTTTGAAATCAGAGTTTTTAGAAGGACAGAATCAAATGAAGGAGCTTAGTTTTTTATGTATTTGAGAAAAATGAGTTGCGGTTAGTTCTATTACGGTTTTAGAATTTCTGTGATTGCTTAGTCGCATTCTCTTCTATGTTTTTTTTTTCTTAGTTCTCACTGTTTTTGCCAATCTTTGCCTTCCAGTATTAATCCAACTGTATATATGTGTATGGCCCCTCTAATTTTATTCCATTTTCTGCTGTCACTTTCACTGTTTATATAAACGAGTTGTAAAGTAATGAATTTTTTGATAAAATTAGTTGATTTTTTGGTTTCTTCAATTTGTAAAATGCTTATCTTTTATGTTTAAAGAAGCTGTTACAGTTCTTACAATTCTTATGCGGGTATCCAATGTCTTCATGCATTTTTTCTTCAGGACAAACATTAACCATTAAAAGAGAATGTGAGAAAAAATAATAAAAATGTCCGCATTTTGTTTTTGGAAAATACTATTTCCACCTCAATCTCACCTGCTTTTAAAACTTGGTGTAGTTATTTCTCAGTGGTAGATTTATTGATATTTCTCATGTTCTAGTTATTTATGAGAGTATTGAAAAACGGAAATTTCATTTTACTACCACTTTTAACCACAGTTATGACTTTTATTGGTAAGGAAAGAATGTGTTAACTTAATCTTTCTTTGTTGAAATTTTTTTGAACAGCAAGTGCACAAAAAAATTTGTAGAAATTTTGCGGTATTATTTTTATATCTTTGTTTTTTTCGGAGTAATATGCATTGTTGACCTATAGTCCATCTCTAAGCAAACCCGGTAAAATGTAGATTAAGGAGGAAATTGTTGAATGTTTCCCTTTTTTAAAGCCATATTTTCAAGCAAATGTGTTTTGTTAAATGATCGTCTTGTTAAAAAGTTGTCTTTTTTCGTCAAGTCTATATTCGTTTATTTTGGACTAGGATAAAAATCATTTTATTTTTGACAAAGCATGTTTTAAAGACGACTTGAGTATCAGTACTTGACAAATATTCCTTAATCAGAAGGGTTGCTGACATACATTTTCAAAATTGTTCAAAAAGGTTAGGAGCCGTGAGTTTCTTTCCTGTACACGCTGCTTTCTGCAAAAGCCTGACCGTTAAAGAATGTATTTTTGGGTTTAGTGTTATAAACTGCGCTTATAATTTGGCAACTATGCCCGTTCATTCTAGGCCTATTTTTTCCAGAGAGCTTTCATCAATCGGTTTAATGGTAGACCAACAACATTATAATAACAGCCATCAATCTTTTCGACGAATTTCCCTCCGCAAGCTTGAATAGCATAAGAACCAGCTCGACCACTGAAAAAACCTTCAGTATTCAAATATCTGGGTTAAATTTTTTCAAGTTTAAAAAATTAAAATTTGTTTCACTTATCAGATGTGGTAAATTGAAGAAAAAGAAATGAATCTGTAACATAATAATGCATGGAATTTTATTTACTGCGTGAGACTTACAACGGTTCACCAGAAGCAACATATTCTTCGATAACAGTTTCTGGAATTTGACAGTTGTGCGCTCCACAAACTGTTCACATTGCCGATAGTTGTCTATGATTGTAACACCAGTGTAGACTTCATGCGTATTTCCATTTAGTCTGAATAGAAGTAGATGGGATTGAATTTTCTAAAATTAATTGATCCGAATGCTTTTTAACAAGATCTAGGAAATTTTTTGTTCAGTACAGAAATATAAAATGCACAGTGATAACTGTAAATATAAAATGAAAAACCAATTAAATTTCAGAAATACCTCTGAAGAGTAGTTCGGGCATCCTGTTCATCAATTGGCTTGCCGATAGTATCGTTTTCAAATAGGACCACCGAGTCACAACCAATAATTATGTCATACTCAGTGATGTCCTGAAAATCAGTGCTTTTAGGGTCGGTATGTTATATTCAAGAGGGAGTTAAAGCCATCATAATCCGAATGTACTATAGCAAAGTAGAAAAGAGCCAACTAAAAAAAGCAAATTATGTAACAAGTTTTACAATTCTTTTTTTTTTAAATACTGAAGTACAATTTGTAACAGTAATTTTCCATATCTGTTATATATCTGAAATGTGTGATTTCAGGCACATAATAAAAAATTTATCTGAAATTTTTAAAATAGCTACCATAAGTTCTGAAATAATCTCTGCCTTGATACGTGATATTTCTCGTACAAATTCTTCTACTCCTATATCTTTGCTTCGGTTTTCATCGTAATGCGATACTCGTACAGTAGGCTTTATCCCCTAAAGCAAAAATTATTTAAATTGCTTCAAAAAAGACTAGAATACCTTTCCAAAAATTTTAAATATTGCTTGAAAACCCGTCAAATTAACGAACTAAAATTTTTTTATTTTAGGTTACTCCAAAGCATACGATCTGTTTAAGGAGTGCCAGACGTTGTTTGGAACCGCTAGCAAGAACAATCCGAAGTGAAACAATGGATGGTGGTATGAGTGCCATTGATCTAGCCCTACGTCGGATTCTTCTCCTGTCCAAGATGTTTACCAATTCGTGGGGCAAGCCTGAAATATTAGGAAGGTTTGTCCTTCTGATTTAAATGAATTTACACCGAAACACGTCGAGATACTTTAAAAAAGTTGAGACTCAAAGCTCCCTAACCAATTTGATTTTTTTTTAATTTACATCTTTACACTCTGTTGTTACTACTCTTAATTCTAAACTGAATAAATTATGTACAATTCAAAAAAAATTAATTAAGTAATTAATTAAGCAGTTTAACACTGATAGGAGTGGTTCCTTTTCAGCAAACTCTGAGAGTTGAAGATTATTGAAGGATTTTTCAAGCCCGTGATTGTGGAATTTGAAATTTCATTCTAGTTCTTTTTTCACTGAATGAATTATGCTTCATTTTCAGATCTCTCAAATTTCGTAGAGATATAATGTCGAAAGCACATGTCATGGAAATTGTAGAACGTTCAAATCCTGCAATGGTTATTACCAAAGAAGTATATTGATTCCTGAAATTTTAATTTTAAATTGTAACTTTATTCAAAACGTTACCTTTCCATACTAAGTGCATATTCGGAGTGTAACAACTATGGCGACCGGCATGGTTTTATATTTTTTGATACAAATACCGGTATTTATTTCGGACAGTAAAACCATATTTAACATGGTCTAAAGAGCTTCTTTTAAATCTAGCCTGAGGATTAACAAAGTTAGCACTGTGTAGCATGGAGGCTGACGAATTAAAATTTTAATTCAATTAGGAAGCTGCAAGAAACGGTAATCGCTATGTAGAAGGATATTTCACAAGTCCCCTAGCATTTGTTTTTCCTGACCTGTTACCTGGTAATATTGGACAAGCTACATGGCGTGGGAAATTCTCGAAAGTAAAGCACGCTTTGGTAATTCATCTTGCTGGTACTGGAGACCATACTTATTTCAGGTTTGATTTATTCTTATTTTTTTATAAAACCATGCGGAATGATACGAAGAATATAGATAGCAGGAAACAGTGTATATGGAAACGATGGTAAGTATTTGTGATTCCAACTGCAATCCGGAAAGAACACTCCAGAAATTTAAGAATAGCATGCATGCATTTATACAGAAATTTTATTTATCACGTTTAGACGAGAATTTGGCTTCGCAAATGATTTGATGAAAAGTAACATAAGCTCAGTTTTGCTCCAGAACCCTTTCTACGGGTCCAGAAAACCACGGGATCAATTCAGGTATGGTATTAAAGAAATTTTATAGCTCAGAGGTCGACATTTTGTTCATTGTTTTTCGAAAAGAAAAGGAGGTTGGTTTGGCTTTGCTGACTTCCGATTTCTGACTTTTATAGCATACTTTCATGGCAATGTAAATAACTTATGATATTGCAGGTCAAGTCTTGTTAACGTTTCTGATCTCTTCATTATGGGTGGTGCGTTGGTCGCTGAATGTAATTTCCTATTGAAATGGGCTCGAGAGCAAGGCTACTGGCCCTTGGGTCTGGCTGGTGTATCAATGGGTGGTCATATGGCCTGCCTGGCATGTACAAACTCTCCAGAACCCATTGCACTGGTACCCTGTCTCTCATGGACTACTGCTTCAACTGTTTTCGTACAGGTAGCATAATAATAATCTAGCGTTTTCCGTTTTGGATTTGAAATTCTTCAATTTCGAATACACTACCTCAGAAAATGATTGCATTTTTTAGGGAACATTGTCTCAATCAGTCTCGTGGGATGTGCTGACAATGGAACTGCTGTCTAAACAGTTCCAAGACGGGATTCGACAAATACCAAAATGCGACTGGCTTGACAGATCTTATGAAATGAGGAAAAAGCTTGATAACGATTCATCTTTTACTGCTGCAAAATGTGTCAGTTTTTCTTGCTAACTAACTCCTGCTTCTTTTGAATTTATTTCGGCGAAAATATACATTTCTTGCACTGATCCTCCTCTCACCAGCTTAAATCTTGAGATTCCTTCCAATTACAGTTCATGTATGTTTTGATGGAAGAATTTACCAATCTATGTAACTACCCCATCCCAAAAGACACTAGGCTTGTGAAAAATATAATCGCTGAAAATGATGGCTACGTTATCCGAGCTGGAGTACCTACAATGCAACAGGTTTGGCCAGGTACAACCGTAGAGGTAAGTGAAAGCGTCTCGAGTTCGTCGTTTGAAAGTTCAATAGTTTCTTCGAAAGGCATGCCATTAATTAAAAAATTGTCTGGTAATCATTTCAGCATGCTTTGGAGATTCCAAATATTTCCTTAGGAATTGTTTCTAATGCGACGGTGATAAGCCTAATCTACACAGTCTTTAACTTTCAGGTGATCGAAAAGGTGGGCCACGTAGAAGCATACCTGGCCAGTCACACACTGTTCAGAAGTTGCATCAGAGAAATGTTACGAAGAACCCAGGAACTTTATAGATAAACTATGAGATTGAAAATGTTTCCCTGACCTCTGAAATCGAAATTCTTCTTTACCGTTATGTTATCCAAAATGAAAAATTACAATGTAAGGCGAAAACATATTTAACTAGGGAAAGGAGCGTTCTTTGATCATCTAATACCGCCACTTTCTTCCGAATGCATCGCTCGATCAAATAATCAATTATGCTTTTTACGTGGAAGTTTATGGATGCATATAACTGTGTAAGGCATTAGTCAAAATCTACTAGGTGTAGCGAAGGTTAATTGCTTGGGCCTGAAAAAATCGATCAAGCCTATTATCTTCGGACTGTTATTGTTACTCCGATCAACATACACTATCTAATATGAATTACTCCAGCATTTCTCCTTCTTTCATATGATGAGGATTTCAAATTTCCATAAAAAGATTTCTGCTAGGGCTAATATACATGTTTCTTCATGGATGTGTATCATAGAAAAATTTTTTGGACGGATGTGTAACAAAATTTAATAGAAATTAGCAAAAACTATATATTTTTAACATACTACCAGACTACTCTTCATAAATTAAATAAAATTGAGACTCTATAAAGGTACACCATATGTAGTAACGAATATTAAGAAAGGCAGAACACTTGTGCATGCGGATTGTGAATGAGGTGTGAGCAGGAACATTGGCATCAAATAGAAAGGATTATACGGACTTAGCAATTATGGAAATAGAATAATGTAAACATATAAGATGATTTGAAAAGCGAAATAACTTCAGGACATTTCTTTTGCTGATTAGTGCTATCACAGACTTGGAATCCGTGCAAATATCATCCAAACCTCGATCAAATACTGTAACACAGAGGGTTTAAATGGCAATAAGCAAGGGATAGAAGCAGTCGAAAAGACTATGGATTTTCAAAAACATTAAAAAACCAACTCTGCACATACAAAAATATGCTAAGTCTGCAAATCAGAAAGAACTGAAAACGATGAAAGAGAAAGGAATCCTAACTTTTCTTGATGCTGAAAAGGAACTGAAGAATGATGAAATCTTTCAAAAAATATCAAGTAGAGAGTGACACCACATAGCTATTCAGCATGTTTTGTTGTTTTTATGGTGTTGTAACTTGTATAACAATTCGAAAAATAGATCTGATTTCTTACTCCTATTTATGCTGCTGAACTTTGGACATCGATGAGTTGAGTAACTGATCAATGGCTTCTGCTTTTCGGCCTTTCGCGTCCTTTGACTGTTTTCCACACGCTTTTTCGTCCCTTAATGTATGTCCAAGCGTATCGCTTCCCAAATAAGAGTACGAATGTTAGCAGTGGCAGGAACAGTAATGCCTGAAATTATTCAAAAAATTCCATAACGATAAAGCAATTTAGAAATTCACAACCACTACCCTCTAAATTTGCATGTTATTGGCAGTAACCTCAATTCCGGAGCTCGAATATTACGTCCTACGTCAAATGTGGAAGCACTCACCACATTCTCACATTATGCACATAAAAGTCAGGAAAAAAACCGAATAAGTGAATCGAATCAAGAAAACTTAAACATCGATACATAAATCTATAACCAACATCTGGTAAGCCTACAAAAGTGGTTCACTTTTTTCAGGTATCAGTGATGATGAGCACTTCTTATTACCTTAATAATACCAACTTTGTCTTACTGTAATGTTAATATAGCGTGACTCTCGAATTTTAAAGCAAAGTAGATTTTACGAACGATATGTAGTAGTCATTCTGCAAACACAGAAATCTGTATCATTCCTCCTATACCATTATTTTATCAAAATTAGCTTTGCCGCACCAGTAAGCATTACTGATGTTAAGTAACCTTTACAAGCATCCGCTTCTTTTTTTCATAAAACGGCTCTGCTGTCCAGCGCATAAATGTGCAAATATCTTTCGCTTGCTGACTAGCAGTTGCTGGTGTACCATCTTTGTATTCAATACCACCATCGAATAGTTGTTGCGGCATACTGATAATACCATCAGGAAAATAAGGATTATAATATTTACCTTCCTCCAGCTAAAAAAGAATTGACATAATCCCGAACTTTAATATCCTTAGATGAAACTTGGGTCAAAATACGACGATAAAAATGATTCTCGTAGTTCAACAAATAACCAAACACGAAACACAATGGCTGCAGCAAGAGATAAGGAAAGAAGTTTTTGAAAGACAAACCTTTACACCAGCTGGCGCATCAACGTAAGACGTTAACAATGAGAAAACATAATCTTCACCACCTTCTCGTGCGAGTAATAACATCGAAAGATCAGGTGGGAATGCACCACCATTTGCTGCTTTTGCAGCAGCAACATTTGGGTAGGGTGATAACAAGTGATCATTTAAATCGCCCGGTCGCTCAATTGCATTGCCTGGAACACGTTTTAGACGTTGACCCTAAAGTTTGCATGATCTGCACATAAAAAAGGGAATATATGTGTCTTATTATACTCAGTAATCTGGAAAGCTGCATTTGTATCGGTTCAACTTTTTTTTGATTTGCTACCGGTTGAATTTATGATGCTTAATGTAAAATAACCGAAAACTAAAACATAAAATTATATACCAGCTTCGTTTAAGTCAGGAACGATAACAGCAGCAGCTTCTGCTTTTGCTTCCTCCTCAGTCATAATATTTCCAACTAAATGACGGTAAGCTATCCATTTCATAGAGTGGCAAGCCTTACATACTTGCTTGTATACTTCATAACCTCGACGTGCACTGTAAACGAAGCATTTAGACAATCTCGCAATCTTAAAACTGATTTCCAAAAACGTCTTCCATCGATTCAAATTTTTATTTACAAGAAATTCAGACACTTTTTTTATATCTCTGAGTAAAATTTTCCAAATTAAAAACTAATCTAGCTTTCGTGTATCAGTTCCATTCAAAAACTCAGTCTTCATAACCGTGCTCTACAGAACGTTTAGGTAATTACACATAATGTAAACTCATTAAATAATTTCAAATTGAAACTCTAGTTGTATTAAATTAAAAGTTTCTAATATTCATCAAGTGTAACTATCAGGAAAGAGAAAATGGAAAAAAAAAACATACGAAGCCACATCAATTGCTCCAAATACACGTTTGTGATGCCATGGTAAAGATGAAGGATGTGGAAAATGTTCAAAAGCTTCCACTTTAACAGCTTTTTCCAATGCAAATAATACGCCGGCACCGACTATTGATACAGTACCCGCTCCAACAGCCAACGTGCGCTAAAATGAATAACAAATTTAACTGGATTTAGCACAATCACTTCAATTAGTGTTAAGATCTACTTCACAATACTGCTAAAACCAGCACTTTAAAAAAAAGTGAATTCTTAATCATTCAAACGCTCGGATAATGAAGTTTTTCATTGCTATTATTATGGACTGTTTTCCATAATGATAAATGCCTTTGAATCAAGACATATCAATAAAAGCGTCAATCCTTCCCAACAGTAGTGCTACTGAAATATCACCGCAATCAGTTTTCAGTAAGAAACGTAGAAGATTACAATGGCATTCATGAATAAAAAGGATCAGTGGTAGTCATGGATAAAAAGATCACGGTGGTATCCATATCTAGGATCATTATCAAGCAAACTTACTCGAAAACAACAGCCAAAATTAGCTCTATGCATCAACGCACTGTCCCTAAAAATATCAAACATGAGAATATTACAAAAAAGAGATATTTAGCAAACCGACATGTCTTCGACTGATTCTGCGTAAAAACCGATATACAATCACACCCCTCACAACTTTCGGATCATAGTTTGCAATTCTGACAAAAAAAACCAGCTAGAATTTTTAGACAAAGATCTACTTTAAACAATCCTGAAATAATGATAGGCATTTTTTTTGTCAGCACCGATCTCACGAAATCATTGGTTGATTTGAGTACCCATAAGATCTTTCCTAACCCCAAAATTATTTTCATCTCAGATAGATCAAATAGTTTAAATATTATAAGTCTCTGACAACTCTTTATCAAAGCATAATTTACTAGCACTCCGTCATTGGGTTCATCTTGCTAACCATTCCCTTAAGTTGTCGCCACTGCTTCTTAAAACATTACCTTTAAATTTACACTGTTAAACTTACATGCATTTCAAATCATGCTAGCTATGTCGCACGCATTAAAAGAAGGTTACGAATTTCCATGACCTCCGACCAGATCTCAGTAAATACAGCATGAAAATGTCTCAGTAGTGTATTCAAAACATGAAGGGTTAGACTATCACTTGCCAACGAATAACTGGAAACTAACACACCAACTGCTCTTTTGCGTTCCCATCGAAATAAGAATTTATTTCACAACATTACGATGACAAAAACCTTGAACGTGAAATTATGGAATTACGTAATACAATACAAACTACATCATTCCCCGAGGAAGCGGTACAATTCGTGCTGCTGAATTTGTATGTTTAGGTAGATGTCGACCTCGTTTTATTATTTTAGACTTCGTAATACTTCAATCATTTTTATCCCTGAAATTTATGCATAAACAAAGAAACTAATCAGTTTCAGCTAATCTTTTATGGCAAATAACATTTTCATTGTTACAGTTTGCGATGAATTACCGGAATAGTAATTGACAGTTCGAAAAAGGCATGGAATTTTTAAAAAAAAGATGATTAACATGACTCTCTGATTTCCCTGCAACTCTTATACCAAAACGATTGGGTCCTAATGAAATTGTAAGGGAAGTTAAGCACGAAAATGAAGACTTGTATAAGTCGCTACCTGCCCAATAAGATTTCAAACGTAGATGTTTCGGGTTAACAACTTTCACTAATGCCTTCCACACGAAACGATCGAGAAAGTCGCGATTTTGTGAGATCGCAATGAAAAGTCCCGATCCCGCAAGGGTTAAGAAACATTGACAGTGGTAAGGTATTCAGTTCGGCAGACTTTACTACACAAATGGAAGTGCCAACTTATTTCCATGTCGTGATTCCGTTGCTCATTGGCAGGTCTTATGATCCGGAATCCTTTGCTTTGAATCTATCTTACATCAAAACCTTTTTTTTTTGTAAATTAGCCGATCCGAATTACAGGCTGGACAGTGATAGGTAGTTGGTTTAAATTCAGTCAATTTCATGAAACCAATTAGACATCAATCCATTTCTCACCAAATTTAACATCAGATTTAACACTTAATAATTTCACGAGAATCCAGAAATAAACCACAAATCATTCAGGAGTGTATGCTGTACATATTATTTTCACACTTTCTCATTAATTGATCATTAGCCTGTAGTTGGTTTAATTTTAAAAATTAAAAATTTTTAAATAAATTATCAGAAGTTTTGCTTAAAATTCCACAGGTTTGGTGCTAATTTTGTAGTTGATTAAGGCTTCAAATGAATACACTAGCGCTTAATAATCTCACGAGAGTCCGGGAATAAACCACGAATCGTTCAGGAGTGTTGTTTTTCACTCCTACTGAATGGATGACCTCGATTAGAAGAGTACGTTGAGGGTAATCAAAACAAAACAAAAAACAAGCATACCATTACCGGAATTATAAAAATTGTCGCTAAATAGCTAAGCTAGATCACAGTAGTCATATTGGCGCCGCAATGTCGGAGTGATGATGTGCTCCTGTCAAGGTTACCAAGCGTCACAATGTCGACTTTGTGCTATACTTTTACCCGCCAACTGGTCAAGGACGATGTGTCCCGATCTGATTGGCCCACGACAACGGATTCAGGTGTATGTAAACAGTGGATTGGAACTTCAGTCTATTGTTGTGAATGTTCACTCAACAGCTCTGTCGACAGTTCACTCGGTTTACGACAGGAACGACGTTCGCAACCAGCTTTACATCGACTTCTACTACTTTGGATTGTCATCAACTTTTTTACTGCATTTACATTCCTAACCCGACCCAAATGAAGTTTTTTTTTTTAATTACCCAAGTGTGTGGAAGCAATAAACTACACGGAAGTCGCCAGAAGTACACGTAAGTAGAAACGGACAAATACATTTTCAAGAGGATCAGACGAAGAAACTCCACTGGGTGGAATATCCGTCCCTACGAAGAAGTTCAACGGTCCGGTTGGATATTCGTAACACACCTCCAATGAAAAGGACCTTGGATACAAAAACAAAGACGTTTTCACACCAGCATCACAGGCAGAAGGACTCAACGAACTAAGCACGTACTTATAATTGATGCTTCCTTGGCATTTCCTTTTCCATGGCTGCTTTATTTCTCGAACAATTGCGATAATGAGACTGACATGATGATGTTGTAGAAATATTCAGTTAAGCTTATCAACATTAACTATTTATGGGTAGAATTTGTTGTTCCAGTTCTCGGAATTTCAGAACCATTTCAAATTTATTCGAATGAAGAATTGTGATTACAAAGTCAGAAATCAAAAGAGAAATTAGTCCATTATCCATTTCCTTCAATAAAACCGCTTTTGTGTGGATATTAAATCAAGTTCCTGATACTTCACTTTAGCAGTAGTTTCAAAAATTTCTTTGAATTTTCAGTACGGATATTCTCAGGCGAAGTTAGGCTACTGAGGAAATAAATTCTGATCAGAACTTTATACTACAGTTATTCATTTTTGAACAATAGCAAACGAGAAGAAAGCAATGATGAAAAAGGATGTGATCTACACATCATTTTCGTCTTGAACTTTCAAGTTTTGCGACAAAAATTCGATTTAAATTCATTTTCTAGTTTTCAAACCGGAGATGAGAAATTCCCCACACGAATATTCTGGATGAGGGAAGCAGATAGTTGCGGATAAGAGCAATTCTGTTTTGTGATCTCCCGTATCGTCCGGAACGTTTAAATGCATCGGTTTCAGAGGAATATTAAAATGTCGACACTAGAAAACCGTTTAAGTATCATCAAAACATCGTTGACCTTTGACCTTCCATCTTTCCCGGAGGATTCTTTCTTATCGGTTTCTGCCTCTCTCTATTTCTTACGCTCCTTTAATTGTCTTTAATGTTGCCATGACAACGGTGCGGGCGCGTGCGTGTGCGCTCGGCGATCCGTTGAATTGGGTAAGATGGCACATCTGTTAGTGACTTTGGAATGGGTGGGGGACCTAACATAATTTGACCGGTCGAAAATTACGTATTAGTAGGTACATATTACTTTTCATTTGTGCTCTTTGCCAAAATGAAACAGAAGTTTCAAGAGGTCTATCAATACTTTCAGTGAGAGTAAGGGAGGTTCGTGAATATCAAGAGATCTCAAAATGGGTGGTGGAACGAGTTGTTGGCTCGATTCTGTAGGAATAATTTAAGTTCAATTTTACCATGGTGAAGTGATTTTCTCAGGATTTCGCAGCATATTTTCCACCGCGTTGTCTAATAAATTTCTGGCTAACAAACGTTCCATTGATATCATCGGTCATATCTGAAACTTGTTGATAAAGTTTCAACATTTTTTTTCTTTTACATATTCACGATTTCTCATTACTATGGTATGCAAAAAAAATAGTTTCCGCAAGCTGCTGCTCTTCGATCGGTCGAATTTTCGAACTGGAATGTGCCATTTGCAGGACTTCCTTCTGCTGTCCTTTCCATTATCCTCATTATTGGTAATAGCGCTCCTGCTAAGGTGTATCCTGAAAATTTCAGTCACAAATTTCAATCCCGTCGCGATGCATTCCAGCAATATAATTTTCTTCGCTAACATGCTCTTTCTTGCCTGTTGATTTCCCGAAATATCACAAATCCTTAGATTGAAATTCTCGGAAGCGATTTAAAACACCTCCCTTACCAGTCTATAATATGCCTTGTTCGGTAATCGTGTGCGTCGCTTAGTCAAATTTCTTAAATGATTTAGATGGGCGAAATACATGCCTTATTTATATGCTTCATCAAGAAAGGAATTATTCGCTGCTAAAAAATTTAAGTATTGCAAAAACTTTTGAATTATTCACTGTTTTTGTTTATTTTTATAAACATTTACTTTTTCTTCAGAAATTCATTAATCTTTCCTGCCACATGAAAGCGTGTATTGGCTGTTCTCCTTGATGTCATTTAATAGTTGCAGTAAACAAATACTTGTCAAATGCTTTTAAGGAAGCAATCGAAATTTCCATCAGTTATTTTGTCTCTGTTTTACTTACTTGTCTCTACATAGGACAGCATTCGTGTCAGTTTGCTTTTCCCGTGCCTTCCTCACTACTTGTTTTTGCTCATGGAGATTGCTGTGTTTTTAAAAATGAAGTTTACAGAGATATACAAAAGTCAAAAGTAATTTTTCAAGCAGTTTATGCTCTAAGACAGCTCCAAGAAGGAAGAAGTTCAATAGATTATCGAACAAGCACGGTTGTTTGTACATTTTCCTGAATGTGTGTGTTATCAAAATGCATAAATAACCGATTCCTGGAAAAAGAGTTATTAAAAATTGTGGAACTGCCCAAACTTTGCAAACAGTTGCTTTAAAAGCTCTCACTGAAATTTATTAAATTTCATATGTTTAATTCAATGTGATTGGGAAAAACTTCCGATTGGACTCCCGATGTTAGCTATGTGTTAAGGTGTTGCGTCATAATTCACGTAGTCATAAAGAATAGAGCAGAGTGGGCATCTCGAATGATTCAAGTTTCATTGATATTGTAAAGATATGGAATCAGGCTTGTTATTCCTCAGTTTGCTGCAATATTTCCCACACAGGAGAGCTTTCACCAGCAATGAAACAGTGATCAATCCGTCGTGCATGTAAGTTCTGTACTCTAAGATGAGTTAACTTCCCGAACAGGACCAGATCTTTGTTTAATTTAGAACTTCAATGGTATTCATAATTTTAGCATTTTAAATCTTTTTTTCAACAACTTGTTTTTAGCATTGGGAAACTTTTATTCAATCCTGAAAAGAGAACGAACATGAGGACGGATTCATCACTGCCATAATTATTGATATATTTGGTATTCTGTATTCCCATCACAGTTGTGCTATGACGAAAACAACTTTACTGAGTAATCTAACCAAGGGGTCTTAGTTTTACAGCCAACAAGTTTCGATAAATAAGTCCCTTCAACGAAATGTAAAAATAATCTCTCCAAAACTTACGTACAGTTTGATTTAGGAGTTTAACATTTTTGAGTTTGCAATTTTATTGCCTCCTTCCTGTGATTCATCACCTCGGTGACAGGAAATTAAAAGTTACGTATCAATTTTAGGATAGCGTACTGTATAATTTTGAGAACTTATTGTTTGATGTACCTTCGTGTGCCTTATCTCAACGGTTAGATCATGGAGTATGAAAATAACTGAAACGTAATTGATTGCATTCATTTCTTTTGCTCTTGTTTCGTACTCATTTCAAGATTTCACCCATTAAATTGAAGATTGGATGGATGGCAAATTAAAAATAGATCATTCAATAATTTTTTTAAAAGAGCCCTTCTCTTTCACAAATGTTGATGGATACGCAGTCTTTTCGGAGTAGGAAAGCAGAATTAATGATTTAAAGTACTTGTGAAGCGTTAATAATTCCTTAAAAGAGTGCTAAAAGGCTTTCGAAACAAAAACAATATTTTTGGTTGACATGTGGACAGTTTTTGGTTGGCGTGTGGACAGTTTTTGGTTGGCTTGTGAACAGTTTTTAGTTGACGTGTGGACAGTTTTTGGTAAGTCAATGAACTTGGAGTTTGCTGAGATTTATATTGCGGCTGTCTAAGTATTGTTTAGTAGTGTGTTGAGTGCCTTTACTTTTTAGTTAACTTTATGAGAAATAAGTTTGTCTTGTTGATCGTTTCAAAGCAAAAATCAGTTATTATGATGTATTGATTTTTGTATTTAAGGTAAGTATGTATTGTGGTACCAGGAATAGATCTGATTGATCTAGTATGGCTTTGAACCGATTGATCGAGTATGGCTTTGAAATTTTGAATGGTAATGAAGAGGATGTTTCAAGATGAGAAACTAGTGATTTGAGAAATTATGAACTGTGGAATGAAATGGAGCATAGCATTAAATAAATGAAAGGATGTGACTAGGAGTTACATCTGCTGAGGAGGAAGGATAAATATACTTTTATCTGAATACTTATTGATGATATTCTCCTTACTTTCAAATGCATAATTGTGCAAAGTCTTCCCTCAAGCCTTCCACCCTTTCCCTTCCCGTCTTTCACTTGTCACATGCATTTTGACGTGTCAGGGCAGATATGCTCTGCTATCCCACCCATTTTCAAGTGTCTTAATTTGAAATACCGTTAGCGGGACAAGAAAAAAGGCACTGAATTAACGGAATATTGCCTTCCTAGTTAACGTGAAATGTTTAACTGTACTTATTTTAGGCTTGCTTTAGTGACTGTTGACAGTGGCATTACAAATTTGTATGAAAGTGATAGTTCCGACGGAAGTGTTGGTTCACGAAGATTCCACGTATGTCCGTACTGAGCAATGTTGTAACAGAATCCTATACCATTCTGATGGTTGTTTGGAAGACTTTTGGAGACTTCAAGAAAGGAATTGAGTTTTTGCCATCCCGACATATTGATATGACGGTCTGTCCATCACTGAGACATCTGTTGATCAGTTATGAGTGTACCGGAATGTATGTCGTCTATGAGGACTTATGTGTACCTCCCCTTAATCACTCTGCATTTGTGGTACTGAGTAAACAAAATCGTTTCGCTTCGGTCGTGTCATCTCTCTGTATTTAAAGTCGGCGTAACTTTCTCACTGCGGGCGGGAGGGTCTTTTGCCATGTGCACTTTGGTCGAGGTCAATCGTTACACGACAAGATTCCGCTGACCATTATTCGACATGATTGCTTCATATGGTTTTATCGTTGATTTCTTCACTATGTACAATGATAGACGTGTTTCGTGCACAAAATTTGGTAGAATATCAGGTGGATTGGTGCGGTGCTTTCATAATTAGAAATGACTCTCTGGAACTTATGTACCTTACCTTCCTTTAGTCTATGCATTCTTTTTGACTTTTGAATTTCGTCATCTCCAGCTTAAAGTGCAGCTTAATTTATCTTTTCTAAGCCAGAGTATTACTTCACGCATTCTGCTATCTATAAAAAAAGTTTGGACCTATCAAGTCCTTTACACTTACTAGATGTTAGCTTTCCTGAACCTGCACTGTTTCTAATTTATTTACAATGTTCACCAGGCTACATGGCAGTGTAGCAGGTCACGGTGTTTGTTTTCCCAATTATTTGGTTTGTGGTTTGGTAGATCGTAATCCGGAAATATTCTGACGGTGGCAGTAAATGGATGAACAATTGCAAGATTTACGAAACTTTAGTAACAATTTTAATAACTTAGGAATTTAGAAAGGTTATTCAGGAGGGAATATGGAAATCTATCTTCCATCCAAACATCTGAACTGCAAGTCGATTTATTAATCGATTTGTTCTAGGATTCAGCTTATGATCCGAAAATTATCAAAATTGTTCCGATCTCTTTTTATAGAGATAATTCCAAGAGGGATTTGAAGGCTTATGAGAGGAGCGAGAAATTGTAGGATTCATTTACTGTTTCACTAACGACGAAACAGTGTACCTGTACTCATTACTTTAATTCTGATGTAACCACTCTCAATTTCTGAGTGGAATTTTTAGCAAACTTAATTTTTCTGATCACTCATATACTACCGCCTGATTTGACGTCGCAATTATCTTTCCATAATGTTGAATAACGTAATACAAAAATGGTCCGCATCAGTGTGATAGGAATCAATCGGGTGCAATCGTCATGCCCATCATTCATTCATTTCGGCCATCAGTTCTATTACGAACT